>LUCH01000685.1:90405-112287 GCA_013368495.1 Paragonimus heterotremus | reverse complement strand
TGAATGCACTAAACTGAACGAAACGGTTGCATTTCATATCAGTATTTCCGTCGGGATTGTGAATGTACATTCGCGGACTGTTTGATCTTCCATGTGTCCCACGCATAGTACTTCACGGTCATAATGCTAGATGATATATCCGCTGCAGAAACGGTATTCTCTGCCATCAGACCAATAGTGGTCCGCAACTTTTATCGCCAACTTAGACTGTTTACATTGTAAACCATAGCAGAATGACAGAAAACGAGGATGTGACGAAGAGTAGTTTAGTGTCCCTCAACAGGATACAAACAAATATGTGAGGACAATGCATTTTTCGACATCGTGATTTGGTTGTACATATGCCTTAAGGAATAGTCTACTGGATCTTGACTTAGTACACAGTGTTTTACTTTGCTCATATGATTCAGTGGTTCGACTGCTTGTTTCCCCACTGTTGTCACACAAATTCACATTGGTAACATTTAAGTGGTTTATGTAACTGAGTCCAGATGGCTTTATCTGTGGAATTCTTTCTTAACCGAATTTCTGTTTTTGTTAGTTAGCGTGATCTTGATAAATGCTACTCCAGTGAGTTTTACTGTGATCTCAGGATTCGGCTCTGTTTGAGTGTGTGCAGTTAAATCTAAATTTGTTTCTTTCCTGGTCTGACTAAACCACCAAAATCTTGTTTACTTTTGGTGAAGGTGATTTATAGGACTGGACCGTTCTGACAAATCATTACATACGGTGCAAAATGTTGATGGATTTTAGATAGGTGTCTAATTGGTAACTCTGTTCTAGACTGTACACTTTGACTGAAGTTAAACCATACGTAGCCAATGAAGAAGAAACTGAGGATGGATATTGTTTGTAAACACTAATGCGAAGCTCCTCCCACGGCCAATTCACCAAGGCAATAAAATTAGGACAGTTTTGACAGACTAGAAGTGAGTCAGTTCGGGTTATAGGAATGGTGCATTTAGAAAATAAATTGTTCGGGGTCAAAATGTCTTTTGTAACACAGAATTGTATGCGGCAGATAGTAAGTCGATGAAACGAACTCCTTCCGCCTGAGTTAGACACAAACGTTTATAAGAAAAGAGATTAATCGCAGTTTTCAACTTGTTGCTGATAATTTTCTGTAAAAATTCCGGCAAACGTTACCACTTTTCCGACAACTGAAAGCTAACAGCCTTGCAGAATCTTTAATCTGTGCAACAGGATGTTTCTGAGCTGTCGTATCGCATTCTTTAGTAATCAGGTCAGAATTCACAGAAATTTCACGTTATCCCTACCATATTATCAATCATTACTCAAACGTTGATAATTGCCTAACGACTGAGTAATTTTAGTGGCAATTTACTCCACTTTTGTCCTGTCGTAATCCAGTTTTTATGGCGTTTCTATTTCAGAGTGTTTGTTCGGACCTACCCCAGGATAATCCTCTTGTTACATTCGTGACTAAGCGCAGAGACCGGTTCCGAGGATAGATATACTTGGAATGAAATCCTCGCAGCTCATCCCATGGTACCTGTGAATTATGATTCGGTTGTACTTCAAGTAAATGGAGGCCGCATTTTTGGTGTTAAAATGTTTGTTCAGTCAACTTTTTAATAAATGCTGCTGACCGCATACTTCTTGCCTATTTTCAGCCCAAAACATTCATTTTAGTTGCCTCTTCCAATGCGACAAAGTTGACCTACAATATGTATAGTGGTTTAGGTTAACTATGTCGTTGTCGATTACACACTCAGATGCATAGTCACAAATTCGGGCAAATGACTTTTTGCGCCAAAATTTGGGATGTGTTCTCAGAAACATTGTTTCGGAGATCCTCAGATTTTTTGGAGGCTATATGCACAATACTCTCCTCGCGGGCAACTATCCTCATGTAAGAACCCTTCTCTGCACCGGATACTTTGTAAATAGAAGTTGCTTATTCAGCAAGAAACAAACAATGTTCAAAGGTCACTCCACTTATCTTTAAGACCAGCGCTCCTTCAACGAGCAATTCCCGTACAACGATTGCCACTATAACGCCTCCCAACTGGTTTGTTGCGATATATCAGATATGTTTGTATAGCATTCATTTCTGTACACTGTGTAGGTTACAACTCCAAATCGGATCACCTTGTGTCATGTTTGAGCGAACTTATTGTTAGGCACTCTAGTAGTTGACATATGACTAACACCCAGAAACAGCGGTAGAACAAACGAAATGTTTCTTAAATTTCAAGTTTGTAAAACATCCTTCTCCAATTACGAGTCTGAATAGCAAAGTCGGAAGAACGGTTTTGCAAGATAGCAGTACCATTTCGTATGTTCTGGTCAGTTGCTACACCTAACAGCGGTTAGTATCAAAACTGTTTAAGCGAGTTAAGTTCATGCCTCAAGTCAGTGTATACATCATTCTGTCATTGGTCAAAACCATGGTAGACGGAGGTTCAAGGTCAACAGCTGTTCATGTTTAGATCCGCTCAAACTTCAGCTCAGTTCTCTTCATGTCGTCTAACGTCAGTCGGATTACAGACCACCACGTATGATCAGTGACGATCGTCCTACAGAATAGGGCTTTCATTAGTCCACTACTGCCAAGTGCTCTTGCCTGCGTCAATGAGTGAGTGTGGACTGCCTGAAACCCCAGAGAATGCAATAATATCCAGTACAGATAATTCCCTGGTACTGAAGCTAACTCCGTGTAAAATACATGAGAACAGCGTACCTTTTGGGTGGTTAGAGTTCAACACAGTTCAGTTCTTGTTATATTAGTGACGATTATTTTGGAGGCAGTACGCTGAAGCAGGTCAAGAAGGAATAATTCCTTTCAAGAAAAGAAAACGTTACACGCCTAGGCAGTGTAACAACCCGGCAAAATTATTTATTTTCCTTGAAGAGTAATGTTTGTCAGTAGTAAAACTTTTTCCCGAATTTTCTACGGGGATAACTGTCACAAACAATGCCCTGGTTGGCTCTGTGATGAAACAAACTAAACTTATCTCAAAATACATCACGCGTCCTGCGCCAAATGCAATTATATGCGGTTGAAGTATGGATAAACTTGCTCCCTTCTGTCCATGTCCGTATGACGACCGATATTCTCATTCTGGTTTGCTGTTCGCTGTACAGTAGTCAACCCATATGTATGACTCCACAGCTGATTTCTTGTAAAACTATGAAGGAGAATCGAAAGGTGACGGACAGTAAGCCAGTGGAATTCGTTGATGTCGACTGAGAACAGTTGCAATCATTTTGTAAATATATACACACCAACCTGGGACGAATGAAATAAAAATGTTTGATTGTCGTTTGTGTTGTGCTCTTGGAGACGAACACATTCATGTGACAAGTGAATCACGACTAACGTACGTATGTGGTCGCTTCTGAACTCGATGTTCTTGTCAACCATACATATCGAAAACACGCTACCTTTGTGAGTTTGGCGCCAGTATTCCGACTTTCCCGAGCCGATCGCCAGCGAAACCCATAAACCAATACAGTTGTCATATCGAACATTCATAAATCAGTGAATCTTCTGATTCTTGTTGCAGAACGTATCCCAAACGGTTTTTTCGCGTTAAATTTAAGTTGACATGTTAACAAATAACGAGGTCCTAATTCATGAAAAAACAAAGTTTCGCCGAACAAACTGTTTTTCGTAAACTTTCCTCTTTGGCTGGTTCAATTATATAGAATTAAGCATTGATTTACAATGTTATTGATCAAAGATTCGATTTCGGTGGAGCTGCCGGTTGTGAGTGAAATGTGACAACGGAACTTGTGACATAATCACCGGTAGTGGTATCAGAACAGTGATGATTCTTGATTTTCCTACGAAATCCCACTCGGATTTTCTAACGGTAATGCAACATGGTGCAGATTTTACGAAGCTGCTACAGCACTCTAAAGGTTAAAATGCAAAGTTGACAAAATACAAATTGAGGCCTATCAAGCTATATGATACTTGATTTGACGTCATTCTGACAGCTTCTGGAACCAAACTGCCACCAACTGTATTGTTCTGCTGTTCTTTGATTAACACCAGTATGAAACCTAGAAAGGAGCTATGGAGAGGTGCGTGGTGGAATATCTACACACTGTCCAGATCTGTTTGTGTGTAAAATCCACTTTGGCGTTGGTGCTTGTGACGACAAACAGCAGTTATGACTAATAACCTCAGAGCGATCGATGTTGGTAAGGGTGGTATAGGCATCTCTAGCATCTCTATGATGAGTTCTTTTCAATCTCCGGTGTAGCAGTAATTAATTAATATAACGGTGACTCTCCACATTGTTCCTACATTCTAGGATGCATGACACTCAATGGACTGGCTTGACGAGCAGACAAGAATGTAATATTTAGTAAATAGAGGTATTCAATCCCTTCATACCTCTTGATTAGCAGCTTAGAATTTCAGGAATATGTACCCTGACATCCCTGGTAAAACAACCAGGGTCTTCGTCATCCGAAAGATCCACATAAATGAACTGATGGTCATGAGAACGGACAGTGGGTTATCCGCTTCACAGGATACCGGATTTGAAGAGAACAGCAATGAGGTGCCATACTACATCGCCTTTGGAGAAGAAAAGAGAGCCAGACCATCATGTATTTATTCTTGCAGTTAGAAATACTGTTATTCAGAACTGAACCGTCAACAAGAAATGCAGAATGAATTATCTCAAAATAAAACTCCACGTAGCGACTACCTAACTCTTTGTTCCTCAAAAGAAACCAAAAGGTCATTCATCAAAGGAACAACCAGTACAATGTGCATATTTTTGTTAAAAGATTTCAACGCCAGAGTAGGACCGGATCATGATATCTAACCAGAGTGCTTTCATCATTTTCACAGTGGAAGTGTGGATGAAGCGAAGCGATTGTTACCTGAAGGCCGCTCGCATCAAAGGTTGTGCAAGCACTATTTCGAACCACACGATACTGAAAAGTGCAATATACCAAACCTCTCAAAACAGACGCCCTGTTATATTATTCTCTCCAAAGACTAACATTTAATTTGCATGGACATCACGCATAGATGTCACCAGATGGATTCTAAAACCGGAGTCCTTTTGGTTGGAAACAAATTTCGCTCGAAGCCTGAATGTACATATCACTTGAATAACCAAGTTTGGTTGAAATTGGCACGCATGAAAAACTACTTTTCGTCGAACAGACTGTTTTCGATAAACCCTCCACTTTGGCCGATAGAATTATATAAAATTAGGTGACTAGTTAGAATGTTATTGGTCAACAAAATGATGGAGGGAGAATTTAGTTGGATAAATGATTAACTCGACTCCGCTGCGGTTAGGAACATAAACGAAATCGGTCCTAGGTAGTCAACGTTAATCAGGTTGAGACTGTGGGACGGGTGCAAATTGTTTCACATGTTAGACAGCTGTGGTTAGCCAAGGTAGTCTCATGGTTTGAACGAACTGCTTATGCACGCGCAGATTCTCGTGACGTAGTCGGATTGCAATCGTCTCGGCTATCGACATGACGTGGCTCCTAACCTTTCTTGACAAGGAGGCCGAGACCCGACAAATAGTACAAAATGCTGTCTGTGTACTTGTGTTGAGTATACTCGATCGGATTGGTCAGAATTGACGAATTGGTGCGGTCTGTTTTCTCACAGTGGAGTGAGGCGGAACAGTGTTCCCAAATTCTTTCAGATAAACACTTAGCAGATCGACCTATGTATGCTGAACTATAGGGACATTGAAATGAATAGATCAAAAAAAGAGGTATCATTATTACACACGTTACCCTTCCAATTCAGTGAAATCACCCGTTTTGAGTGAAATGTGACAACACAGCTAGCGGCATAATGAGTCGTGTCGACATCATTGGCTGTTTCACTCTTGAATGGCAACGATAAGTTGACGTACTTCTTATCGGCAATGTCGCGGTTGTTTATCTACATGTTAGTGTTTATGGATTTTTCTGGGGAAGAGTTAGTACTAAGAATCTTCTGTGAGTTCTTTAATTCCACGTCTATCATATCACCTGTATAGATCCTCTTAACATGGTTCATCGGACAACGTGGGAGACTGTTTGGTTAATATCTTTGGAAGTGCAGGTATGGACCAGTCCAAGTTTTCTTCCTCGATAGACTTCTTTATAGTGAACCGTCTGATCAGCCCGGCAGTGCCACGTTAAGAAAGGACGTTAGCCCACTAATTCCCACCTCAAAATTGGATATAATGTTGTTATGAGCTTTGTAGGCCAGTGATTGAATACTAGACGACGGAAGACACAATCGTCGTCACCTTCATCATAGACAGCTTTAAATCAGTAGCTTACACTGATGCTTAACTGTCACACAGCCACGAAAGAAAAAAAATCCATTCAGGAAGCCGGAAGAAAGAAAGAAGAAGAGGGGAAGAGGACCTAACTACTGGAAATAGCTACGTCTATATTCAAACATACATCAAGGCGCCTACACCTTGCAAAAACAACCAAGCTGTAAGTGAAAGTAAGGTGGCTTTTAATCTCCATTAATCTCTTTACGATCTCCGGCACGCGAGACTCGTGTTCTCCGTGTGACTTCCCAGCTTAGGTGTTAGTGCACTTGCCGAGTATAGTTATGCGGTTCTTATTGTTAACTTACTTCCAGACAAAGACGAAGTTATTCACGGAAGTTCGCTTCTTCTACCTAACTAGAGGAATGGGCTTTACAATCTGTTTCGCGGTGCTGGTTATTTAAGGATTCCAAGCTCTTGTTTTTATTGTCCATACTAATTTCTTGTGGCTTAATTTCAAGAACTCACCTTAAATTTACCACTGTACACTCACAACAACTATATTTCTTGCCAAATTTAGTACCCTTTTTAGGAAAACTAGGAAATATTCCTAAGCGAGAAAGCCTACCCTGACTATTCAGGTTAACATGCCGTTGACTAGATTTTTAAATTCCAACAAAACGCGTTCAAATTTGTGTTCAGGAATGTGGAAACAATGTGCCAAATATGCTTACACTTACTACCCGATCGATGAATGTTTACTCATTAACTGAAATCATTCGTCTGTTTGTCTCAGCTCTGATCAGTTTGATTTCTTCAGAATGCCCTTGTCTGTTATTCTCTTTGAACTGTCTAGTGCTGTTGATTTGTATCAACTGTAAGTCCCTTTTGAAGATTCGAATAATCATTAACTCAGGTTTTTCACTACACCCCGTTATTCTTAGTTGGTAACCTTGTAGAATTGCTTCAAACAAAAGTAGAATGCTGCAGAAAGAGGAACGCGATGACGGTTTGATTAGCACAGCCAGCAAGATTGTTGTACCTCAACACAATTACACTGGAAACGGATGAGTTGTAGTCTGGTTCGAAATATATGATTGACGCATACAATGAAGGAACGCTGGGGCTAGCCAATTAAAAGTAAGAGTATATTCATCCATTAAAAGGCTGATTCAGGTAACATAGCATACGATGGATCTGAAATGAGGCAGCATAAATGTGCACAAAACCACACAAAAAATTCTGAAGATGACCACAAACGTATGTGATAAGTAAATCAAAGCTGGATCACAGCTCCGCCGTCCCTGGACTAGGGTTATTGCTAGCAACACTGGCTCGATTGTCAACTGAACACAAAGCAACCAAATACGCATATCGCGCGAAAATTCCCAGTGTAGTCATGAAAAATAGTGTGTAGCGAACAAGATCGTTTTCAGTGATTCATCATCAGGCTAAATACACCACATTTATATCACGAATTTTACAGGGAAATCATAGAGGGGGTAAACAGGGAAAGGTTGGTTAATAAGGTTAATCAATTCAACGTCACACGGCAATCAAGTACCCACTTGAACCGTGGGTCTTGGCAGGCTAACAGGGTGTGGGGTTGGCCGTGGCGGATCCAACGCCTGAACAAAACGTTTCTGGACGCACAGAGGGGGCTTGTACAGGCGAATTCCAATGGCTTCGACTGTGGATGGCTTTAACTCGGTAGATTGGGCGAAATGCGTCCGTTACATTGACAGAGTGATTAGAATCCACCAGGTGCGATAGTATGGCATTGTTGACAGACTTCGTTATACCACTGTTCAGCCAAGCTGGGTGGTATTCCCGGACCCGTTCAGATAAGCGTCTGGTCGTGCGGCCTACATAACTGGTTCCACAGAAACAAGTGAATTAGTATACACAAAATGAGGTTGCAGAAACAGGCACTTTAACATTTAGGCATAGACACAAAACCTGATTAGATGTGAAGTGGACACGTAATTTGGCAGCGTAAAATGTTACACTAACTGCCCTTGTGAGTCTACGTGTGATAGTTTCAGCTAACGTATCACCCTTGAAGTCTTTTTTTCCGCTTGATATACCTGGCCCCTTTCACTTTGTTGTTGCATAGCTCTGTTTGAAAACCTTTTCCGGGTAGCCACTTTGTATAGTATCATCCGTGCAAATTCTGACCGTTCTGTCCGTCAAACAGTTGATTAGTTTTCTTTTCAGGGCGAGTGGTACAAAACTATTGAAATGAATGTATTGACCATTCCACGTGCCCTTTCTGTATATCGCGCGTTGAATTGGGCCATCCGCGCGGCGACGCAAACGTACATCCAAAAAGCCTAGTTGATTATTTGTTTTGATTTCCAATGAGAATTGTAAATTTTGATGCGCGGTGTTGAATTTGGCCAAAATATCAGTTGGATCTACGTTGTTATCGAGTACGCACAAGATGTCGTCCACGTATTTCTTATAGAAACTACACTGGCCTACCGCTGAATTCAAGTGTTCGCTTTCTAACTTCGCCGAGAAAACATCTGCAAACAGTGGTCCCAACGACGATTCCATTGCGACACCGTCCTTCTGTCGATAAATTTCTTCGTGAAACTTAAACCGCACGTTGTAAGTACACACGTAGAGTAACTGTTTGAGATCGGTCGGTGATATCTGAATATCCATGTCAGAATCCTCGGTATAATCACAAAGATAATCTATAGTCCCCTTCAGCGAGGCGTTCGTAAATAAGGATGCGACGTCAAGAGAAGACATCGATTGTCCACTCAAGTTGATATCTGTGATTGTTGAACATCACCCGACTATTCATCAGTAATCTAAAATATCGCCTAGCAGGTTTAATGATATCGGAGATTTCGACCTGTCTAGGAAGTCCTAATCGCGGGGTTATCGATTGGAGTTAACAGACAGTAACTGTGTCTCCATTTCGAGACGATCGGGCAACCTGATCATTATTCACAAGCGAAAGTGGTTGAGTGTTCACATATGATTATTCGGTCGTGCCTAACGTGAGGTCAATGGCGCAGTGGTAAACACGGTTGCCTCATGAACTGAATGTCCGTGGTTCAAGTCCCGGCGGCGGTGGCGATGATATGCACTACTGACGAGCTCCAATCAGAGCGAAACTCGAGTCTAGTGCTTCTTTTCGAAATGGGCCGACTGGAAAATCTATGGGGATGCGACAGCTGCGATCAATTGAAATTAACCAAATCCCCGACTACTCATCAGTAATCTGTGGTTGTTTTCAGCAGATCAAATGAGTCGCGTAAGCTATGGGTCAAGAGTTTCCGCCTAACGGGATCTAATACTTGTGACAACCATTTGGCTGACGAGTGATATAAATGTGATATATTTAGCCTGATGATGAATCACTAAAATACGCATATTGTCAAACGTTTTGTCGTGCTAAGAACTCACAACGCCTTCAGATGTTTCCTTGTTCTTACGGATCATTAGTTACAACACGGTATACAGTATATACACTATTGAACGTGTGAACCTTAAAGCTGCTACTGCTAGCCTATGCATTTCAACTTAGTCATCGATCTGGACATTCTTAGAAACGGTAGTGTTCATCTGACCTTACTGCTCTGTTTCTGGCAGTCTGCATATAATGACACCCTAATGCTGACTGATTTGCTGAATGACTTTTCCCCAATCTGTGGAGCAGGACCCAGCACCAATAGATAGCTTGTGGTAAATGTCGTTCCCCCTTGACATGTCGCCGATCGGCCATTTAGTAACAGGCCTCAGGGGGTGAGATCCTGAAGTGGAGTACACAGCGGCATACAAAATTGACAATCAACACTGAACTGCGGACGACGTGTTTATTCAAATCTGGTGGGTTCATATTGTAGATGAGTGAAACTCAACTTGCGGGTGTTCAGCTTAAGGGAAATGGTTGCCTATTTGCTGAGATTCCGCTGGTTTTAATGTGATGTAGCTTAATCGAGATTCAAACCACAGACACGGTTATAGCATCCAGGCTTATTCTAGCTGAACGATCCGTTTTATAACTATTTCCTGTAAAAGCTTCTTTCATAATTCGTTGAAAACTTGCAGGATCTACTTTGTTTTCCGACTCGGATCACATTAAGAATATCTGACCGTAAGAAATTACCGGTTCCAGATGAACATCCGTTTCAAAGCAACGACGAGTTGGTTTCTGTTACGGTCATCGTAGAAACGTACAGTCTCCGTGGGTTGTCCCGACACTTAAACAAACTCAGAACAAACAGATGACTAGCTTGAGTACGCAACTCGGATGCGTGTGTGATTGTGTATGGCAGGCATGTGCACCCAGTGTTATAATGTTCTCTGGCTGAACCATGAATGTCTTCAGGTGAATTCAGGTCCGTTGTGCAATCCGCTAGGATTGTATCGGACCTGACTGTGTGGGAATAGGAAAATCCACTCACATTCAGTGTAGGTGATGACAAACTTACACAGTGAGCTCACAGATGTGCAGAACAAGGTATTCTTCTGACACAAATATCGTCATTAGCTACCATAAACTACAATGTCAGATTTTACTAACTTCACTATATATCACTTTAGGTAACACAATCCAGTACTTTCCAGAGCACTAACTTGTGATAAACCATCATAAACTTTACCAGAGATGTTCATCTGACAAGTACTTTTAACGCCTAAGCCAAGGAGCGATCTTATGTGAAAATCTAGAAACGTGAGTACTTCATCATTGGCTGGGTTGTACTAGTCCAGTTAAATTTTCTTATAAAACTGAATCATCCGATATGTACTCGTTGTAATGGTTGTTATTTGAGTTTGTCCGAAAAATACTTGAGAAAATGTTAACTTTACGCCATCTGCTGAAGTATGTTTTCACATGGAATGATCGGTCACTTTAACGTTAGCTCTCATAATAAGTATCCTGTGATTGACACTATTTGTCTCGCAACGGAGACATACATACAGTGCACGTAAATAGTACTTGCTCAGTTGTGCTGAATTAACATGTTTTCAAGGAGTTCACGACGTGTCCTGGAACTGCGTTGATGTTTCTACTGACAGAACTTATTTATACTGGTTTCTTGGTGCGAGGGATACTTGTCGAAATAAACTAATAGCCGAAAGAATGAGGTGATTCCTCATGGTGTTGTTTCTTCGATAACCGAATTTCTGTTGGCGAAGGGCCACAAAATCTTGCTGACAAGTACCATCCAGTGTTTGCCGGGTCACAATAACCTATCATTACGAAGTCGTTTGCGTCGTCGTGTGTGCACATAAATGAATCGACCGTGTGTGTAGGACATAATCGATGACTGTGAACCTCGTAATTTAGACTGTATCAACTGGACTCGCGATAACCATGTTACTTAGCTTATCAGGGCAAACCATAAAAAAGTAACAACTATGCCAACAGACCGTAACAGTATGCAAGTTCTTGACCTCGAAATGCTATTATAGAATGTAGTTCATTCGAATTCGAATTATCGTAACACTTCCATTTGGTCAGTGAATATACAACATGATGAATATGTATTTTCTTAATAAATCTTTATATAGTCAACACGTCCATTAGGAATATTAAACGACAAAAGCCAAGGTTTCTAATTCATTAACCTCAAATTCTGGACAATTAACACAATTACGGATACACGGAAATACCAGCAGTCATTGCTCTGAATACAAGATAAGTTTGCTTCCCATATTTATGTATGTATTTAAATAAGGACTATGAGCTACTAGGGGCTAATACGATTAATTAGATATTGTAGTTCTTTATTACACTCATTATCATATTAAGCCGATGATAAATTGTCGGAAACAGGTTCGTCTTGCCCTGTAAAATCGAATAAGGTTTTCTGTCGATACTGCAACCTGGTTTGCACCTGACATTTCAACTACATTCGTGTCATGTTTAGTGCACATATTTATGCCTTGGTTTCCTCATCGAAGAAATAAAAATGAACGTGAAATTAATACTTGTGATTGCTTAACTATTGCTGGTGTTTTACAAAGATAGCTTGAAGTTTAAACTATGTATTTTACTGACCCCCTCAATTCAATCCGTTTTCCTTTATCTGTACTCACATCTGAAACATTTTCTTACCAGGAACGTTTCTAGTATACACGGACTATCTCTGTTCTATCGTTTAGTAAAAATAATTGAAAAGCTCAGAGTACCTGATTTCGGGTCGGCATAGTACGTGCCAAAATGGACCATTCAACACAATATCGTTTGATTGTTCTGTCTCAATGTTGATTTTGTTCTCCGGACCGACCGAATCAAGAAAATAACACAATAACTTTTGTGTTGCATTCAGCCCACAAACACGTCCCGTTGTCCTATTAATTCGGAACACTCTAAGCATCCTCATTCATTTCACTGAACGGTTGACTTGAATGTGGAAGGAAACAAGACATGAAGCGTGCGATTGGAAAACGTTTTGCTTGTGTTGACCAGACACCGCGCGCACCAAGTTTGACCAAATGTTGCCTATATTTTAATTGTCAGGTGTTAGCAGGGGATACTGTGGAAAAAAATGTGAGTTACATGCATACGTTTTGATAGAGAGAATGAAAGTTCTCAATATTTCCAGGCAGCATTTACTGTAATCAGTAGTAACGTGAAATAAGGCAGGCAGTCCATTGAATACAATGAACCTGCTTGTCATTGAAGAACTTCAACTGAATCTTGCTCCGTGAATTGTAAGAGCACGCAATGAATCGGGCGCTTTGAAAATGAATTACAAACAGTGGAGTCCTATGTTGTCGTCGCTAACATCTGAACATACGGAATATCCCGGAACGGTGTTCCACGATAAAATCCAGAGTCACAGCAAGGGGCTTACCCGACGAGCACGCTTCCTAACCGAGGCGAGTAAGCGAACGGGAACAAAATACCGCCGAAACCACAGCCAAATTAGCCGGCTGTGTATGGGTTAGGATGTACGTGCATTCCCTATAGGGTTGTTTGCTGCCATCGACTCAATGTTTTGGCCATTCCGATACACGACCGATAACACTAGACTGTTGACACACGGCTCTCTAACCATAGCACTTGAAAGATAATGCTGGGCTGGAAATCAACATGTGCCTGTGAGTATAAACGGGCAAAGTAAAAATACGGTATTTCCCCAACAGACTGTGCCATCACGATATTTTTCACCAACCAGTAGAGAATAAAAATAATATCAAGGAACGAAAATGTATTTACAAATCATTAAAACACTGATCGAGACAGAACAATTTTTCCGTGTAATCTGTGGTGCGTAATGCTATGGATTTATGTTTGTTGTTTTGTTTGTGGACTCATACTTGACGCTTTATAGTCACGCTACCAAAACGATAAACACCGCTTAATACCTCTTAATATTATAACCTCGTTACTGAGGCAAATCACTTCACTTTCTCTCCGCACGTCTTATTTGATCACTTTATCTGTGATGAAGGCAACTTGTTGCGATATCGAGGTCAGCGTTAGCAGCTCGTTCAAAAATGTTGTCCAGGTTCAGGTGCTTTGGTTTCTGGACACCTGCTTTGTCTTGATAAACGATATATTCAGGAGTCGAAGGTTGTTTAGTTTGAATCGACGCCAAACATTCACACCATAAGGGTTTTGGTTAGGTGATTACAAACTAGGGTAACACGTTGATACATGTGAGTAGTAGTTGAACTGGGGGGAGCAAAAAGCATAACGCACTCCTTATAAGTAACGTGTTTGTTCGTAAACTAACTTCTCTAGGACTGAACAGGCTGTAAGCGTAGATGCCTCTGATGGCGGTTTAGAATCGATACCTATATTTTACCGAAGACATGCTGGACTTGTGCGCCTTTAGGTGACTAGTTTGATTTGCGTGTGTCTGTATGAATGTGTTCATGTTGAGTTACGTTGGATCACACTCTTCTCAGTTCAATTTGCCGAACGACAACCGCACACAACTTTATTCCGACGAATTTATCATGATGGAACCAGATCACACTCCTGGAACTCATCAGTGTACATTTAGTGAAACTGTTCACAGCTGTTTAGAGGCCATTTGTGCATTTTGTGCAATAGGTATTCCATCTTCATCCTAGATATCATGTTCGATTAACACGTATCTCTGAGCAATGAGTAATGCGTCTTACCAAAATATCTTGTGTATAGTGTTCCATTACACACGAACCAAATCATTAACATAGTGAGACTGTAATCCGCAATTTAATCGGATTCCATACTTCAGTCAGAGCCGATAGAATCGGCTATGTAAACGAATCTGCCAATTATCGCTACAGATGATCCGTTCTACTGACGGTTCAACATTATTATCACGCAAAAAGAAAGAGAGAAGAGAACGCCAGTGCATAAACCAGAAACTCATAAAAGATGCCTAAAATGTTCTCCGCGATTTTGCTCGCACAAAGGCATTCTCCTTAGATATGACAACAACACACATTGCAAAGTAATCTCAGAGGTTGCTTCCACTCCGAGATTATGACCACTGTGATTACCCCTCGTGTTTGTGGACGTTCTCCATAGATCCTATGTTTCAATTAGCTCAACCTCACGGAACACGACTCGCGGAACAACCATTTGTTGATATACATGGTCGGCAACTCCTTTGTGCTGTCATGAACAGTGCGCGTTGCAACAAACTACATCAATGTCGGATCCGATTTACAGGTAACCGATCGTGTACCGCGGTGGCCAAAACACTGAGTCGATGGCGCTAAACTATCTTACTGGAAATGTCCGTACATCCCCACACTATACACAGCCAGCTAATCAGGCTGTTTTCGGCAATTTGTTGTTCCTGTGTGCTCACCCGCCCCAGTTAGGAAGCGTGCTCGTCGGGCAAGCCCCTTGTCTTGACTCTGGATTTTTGTCGTGGGACACAGTTCCAGGATGTTCGCTTTATGCTGTGTGAGAGTGGTGTCAAAATGTTACCAAACCTCTGCTGGTGTGAGAGATTTAACTGCACAAATACACATGTGCACAAACAAATGCTCGAAGACCACAGGCCAGTGAGTGCAGTCAGGGACAGCAGGAACCCCGTGTTTGACGTGACGCTGGGTTGCGTCAACTTGATGACAGCTTATGCGGCTTACTGTAAATGATCACATTGACAACTCGACTTTTTACTTTGTTCCGTCCAGCATTTTGGGCATATTGTGGATTGAGACATGTTTTTATTGTAAGTTTCAGTTGTCAATCTGCCAGCCTGTTTTTGCTGTTAGGCAGTGGAAACGGCAATAACCGAAATTATGGGAAAGGTTGCAACAATGATTTTACAGTAAAATCCCCAACTGGCCGATCGTAATTTGGCGCAGTCGCTTTCTGAAAGTCATCCGTTAAGCTAACAAATGCTAAGTTGCCAAAGATTCCAATCATATGAGCTTCTTCGTGCCCCTGCTTTGAAATAAAGTGAACAGTAATGATAGTTTCACTTTGCACACAGCCATTAAGCAAGCTGTTGAAGTACGATCCCACGAATTTGAATGTGCACAGAAAAATATGGAGCGCAACTCTGAATAGTAACTTCAACTGTGCTGATTCTTAGATAACGCAAAACCGACCTACCAGTAGCTATACAATGTACCCTATTAACAGCTGCTAAAATCAATTATTCACTGAAGTTAATGTGGTCCGGTAACTAAAAACCATGCACATTTGTATGAGGTAAACGTGCACTAGTTTAAAGGCACTATACAAGCTGAGTTGTTCTATGTGACATCCAGGAGGTATAATTTATTAAGGGGCACCTGTAAACTGCTTGAAGGTGGACACAATGGAATACTGTGTTATTGCGTCTAATTCTGAAGCTGTGAGTAATATGCATTTCTGAGTTCCGCCTGTGCAACGTCCTCCATAGTCAAGCATAAAACATGTTACCGTCTAAAGTGTCAGACGTAGTAACTGAAGCAAGTCAGCGACTGGCTCATGTAAATTGGCGGGCCTTTTACAGAGCTCGATACCGGTCAAATAGAAAATTATATGAGCAACAAAGAAAACCATGCGAAAATCGCGATAAAAGCTATAGTTTGGGATTAACGTTTGACGATTGTTATGCCCTGGTGTTTGACTGGGAGTGTAATTGGCTTGTCCACTTGAAATTGATACTAAGATAAACGAAATATTTTATAGGCATTTCTACACATGATCTCCAAACATGGAGTCTTCTGTTCATACATTACCGAATGGAACTCGTAAAGTCTTTCAACCTTACTCATTTGCACTGTTCACCTCAGCCTGAACCCTTGAATCGTTAGACAGCCCTTGGTGGAGGTACAACACTAGGGCAGCCACAACTTTCATGACTGCCAGTCAACCGCCGTCAAAGTAATAGTCTCATGACCCAACAATGTATTCACTTATGCAGTTTAGATTCACGCCCAAGTGAATCACCTCTTGTTGCTGTAAATTTTACTGACACTTTCTTCGTATCTACATTTTGAACAGTCACTTTCCAAAGACTGTTTGCCATGTCCCAGATTTCCTCTGAACCAAATCCCCATATTTTGCCATTCAGGATACCTTTTGGGCACACCATTTACAATTAAAGTCAGTTATCACATTATTGACCGGACTTCTCAGAAACGAGACATCATACGTGAGTTCCATTCTTACCAGTTCACGTGCATTTTCCACAATCAATCAACAAACCTTGCTGTATCGACGTCCATCAGTTCCAACATTCCAGTGAAGTTGCCAGTTTAACAATAGATAGAAGTTAAACTCACGGATTAAATTTAAACTTGACGTTCACGCACGAACTGACCGGTCATAGAAGACGCTGGCAGATTGGCAAATGAAGCTCACACCAGAGAGATATGGCAGTCCACAGAAGGCGCCGAGTCCTGTTCGATGTAAAGACAGACGTTGAATCGGGTCAGTGGATTCGTTACATCAGCCAGCATAGGTTCTTATCAAGCTGACCCAACACAATGCCCAGTTGCAAACTGGATTCCTTTTCTCCCTCGCCAGATAAAATGGCTGATTTTACTCAAACGTTCGTGTTTCTACACGTCTATTTGTAAAGCTCAATCACCGTCTTCGCAAAAAGTTGATAACATATTTCTGATGCCATCCCGTGTAATCTCTTTTGTGCATTCCCACTGAATGAAATTTCATGCTTTAAAGTATGGTGTCCTACTTGACTTCAACAGAGGATCAGAGTAAAGCCATACCGACTAACCTTAGGCACGAGTGAGAACTGAATCAGAATTTCAATACCCACCCCAATAATTTGTGGATTACTTCTAGTACAGGTGTAGTTTTACAGTCCCAGCAACACTGGAAACCAATTTCAGTGTTTTCAATCTCCCCAAGGAAGTGACATCTGTGTATTAACTGTAGCGTAGTCGATTGTGGTTGTTGGGCATTCATTACTGATATGTTTGCAGCTACTACTCGATTTCCTGAATAAAACAAACACAAACGTGGACGTATACTGTAAAACGCATGTGATGTGATCGGACCTACTGATCCACCAGCCAGAGCATCTAAACAAACGACTGCACTGAGGGTCCGCCAATCAATCTAAAACACACAACAGTGGCTGAGGGATATTAGTTTATAATCCAGCATGGGATTCCAAACTGAATTCGGTCCAAATGGCTTGTTGACTAGTAAACTGGAGTCATTCAACGAACATTCACAATTCGGAAATCATCCAGTTAATGGTGAAGTGAAGGCAGTGATTCATGTCATGATCTACTGTGAATCTGTAGACATGAAAGTTGGTCTCAGACGGAATTGTATCTTCCTTACATCGAGTGTGATGGTGTTGTGAGCTGGATGACTGACGATACATTCTCCTTTGTATAAACTCGTGAACATGTAAACATTGTTTGGAACACTCTAGTTTCATGGGCAATGTCGCTGATTGAGTGGTTGGTCATGTTTTTCGTTTCACATCGCCAGCCAATACCAATTTCAGCAGTTAATATGCAAATGGCTTGAGAATCGCGTGCAAAGTACTGATTCCATTGGCAGACCAAAGAAAACTGGGGAGAGGTCAGTGGTGTGACGACCGTCATGCTAATGAATAGTTGGATAATAATATGGTTACTATATTTATTCAGTTGGCTTTGGAGTGAAACTAAACGGCGGTATCTCATTCGTAAACACATTTTTGTTGGCCGCGACGATCAGACGGAACCGTTTTCTCTGTAACACATGGTCAATTAATATTCGAAATTCAAAGGAAGTTTTCAATTCAGTACGGTTTTATGATAATCATAGGATAGGTTCCACAGAATTAAACTGAATATCTCTAAGATATTCGCACTAATTTTTGTTTACATGAGAAGTGTAGTCAAAGATTTCGCTAATTCAGTGATGCATGACACGATAATGTACCTTATATTTATTTCTAACTAAAATTCATATGAAGTTCGTACAGTCAGCTTGATAAATCCACATATCTGACATGAAGCATTAATAAAGTTCTAGCATGAATCACTACAGTTGAAGTCACCACCCAATCAGAGCGGAATTCTTAACGGTATACGTGTTCACTTACATTATTGCCGGACAAATACGAGTTTTTCTGACCTTTCGCCTACATGCACTAGATAACGATAAGGTTATATCTAGCAGTGAGTGGTTCTATGCATGTTACATATGTCTACTCATTGTTATTGATTTTTGCCGGTTTTCGTTAGTTATCCATTGATCAACACACTCCTTCCAGCAATCACAGCTTCAAATCGTAACGCACTAGTTGACAAGCATTAGCTAGTTACTAATGCAGCAGCGCATTAAAGCAGACAAAATTTATAATGTGCACATACAGAACGTGGTCTTGTAACGAAGACATTGAAAAACTCGCTTTGATTAGTAAAACATAGGCTTCCACAGTTTTGGCAAAGCGTCATGATCACGATGTGATGCTCATAGGTTACACACTGTTTTATTTCATATCTGGTAGTCCTTAGAACTTGTGAGATACTAGGTGGGTTTCTAAAAGTGGTCTAAATATAGTTGCGATCCGGCACTAAAATAAAATCCGTTTTTTTTTAAACTAACGTCTGATGCATTGTGACCACGTAAAACTTGTTCTACAATATGACTATCGTCTAACTCATCAAACCAGATCCACAAATATACTTCTCTCTAAACGGTTTTCTATCACATTTACGAAGATAACGCAGTGTACCCTTCATTCTTTTACAACTAACAGACCGTCTTTTGAGGTTGATGACGTTGAATGAAATGGCAAAATTCCACAGTATATATCCCGTACTAAACAATTGCATGTACCCCCGATGTTCCTCGGGCAATTGGAAAACACTCAGTCATGTAGTGTTTACATTTAACATCCGACTAATCGACGTCACTGATGGAGATCATATTAGATATCTGAAATCCATTTAATTTTCCCGAAGTGACATGTTTATAAATCTGATTGCGACCACAATGGGGTAACCCTTGCTTGACCATACCAGACTGCCGGCTCAAGCAATCCGGACGAAAGCTGATGGAATCAACGTCAGAAATCTCACAAGTACCTGACAGACCTCATTCAGAAAGTTTACTTGTCGACGTTTTGTGATCGCTCTAGGGTCGGGTTGCTGGCGGGAGGGTAAACCAGTTATCGTGCTGGTCGCTTATTTCAAACGCTGTTGATTCTATACTTGTCAGAGGGGGAGCTGTAACATTGAGTGAATTTGAAAAAGAACAATGCTTGGCCTTTATGTAAATAAGTCTAAACTACTGAGAGATCGCTATGTGCTTCTGGAGGACCAAGTGCGATGCCAAATTTGCTTGAGGAACTCATCATCCTAGTAAAAACATACAGTAATGGAGGACAGCCATCAGGTTTATCTAGAGGGGCAGAAGAAACAGTTCAATGTGTGATACTAGTTTTTATCCAAAAAAGCTTACCTTTGTAGTGCGTTTCAATAAAAGCTGCTCATAATATGGTTCGATACTGTCTTTGTTTAAAGATGAGGAACAGTGAAATTTCTCCGGTAGTGAAACAATTCAGTCTCGTGTCTTGTGGATGCACCAGTGAAAATATTCACTTTGGATTTTCCAAGGCATGAATGTGGTACTTGAAAGATATTCAAAAAGGCTTGTATGCCATGACTCAAAACCAGACGATAGATATCCAGTGATTGAATTTTGTCTATTTACAAACAAGAATGTAGAAGATGTTTGAAATTCCACCCACATCAGCTTGTTGGATAAGTCCTACAATCAGTCGTCAAGTTACCCCTTAACGGTGGTAATTTTCTAACAATAAAAAAGTCCCGACAAATATGGAATGTGCTTCCTGAATTGTCTTCCCTGCGCACTTTTCAATCAGTGTTCTAAGTCACGCTACTTAATTAGCACATATCCTACAGTTGATAACAGAAATGTATACACCAAAAATCTTGTGAACAGCAGCCGGTTAATATGGTAACTAATTTCTGTGTACACGGTATTCACATTTTTTCAAATGACACATTGTAATCAACAGTCCAGAGTATATTTTTATGTAGATTACAGCTATTTTGCTTATTAACGCTATCTCACCTGGCAATGTCATTTAAGCGGAATTTTTGGTTCGAGCAGTTATAGCCATATGTTGGTCAGTACCGTAAAGACGTTATCTGTCTTCTTCCGAGTCATATGGGTATTACTCGAGCGTGCATGGTTTGGCTGACGGAATATTTACGCATCATTCGCAAACAGACAGACTTAATGACACGTTCACGTGGCGTATGCAGTGCACAGCTGTGTACTCATGTCAACAGTGTTTCAGCCATCATGTTAGTAAGACAGACTAAGTGAATTCTACAATACTTCTCATTCAACTCAAGAAGGCTGGTCACCACCCTAATTATACTGCATAACAAACAAGTTCACGCATTTGATTAGCTCATTATCATGCATTTCGTGGGTTAAATGATAACTCGCTCTGGAACAAGTCGCATAGCCGAATGGGTTTGCATTCTAGTTTACTGTAAGAAAAAACAATGCTCAATTCGACAAACGCAAAATGTACTTATAATTTATCAATTATTTCTCGTTACCATCGAAAGCAGAGTGCAGTATCTAAAGTCATGTCCTCTGTATTTGACTCCGTGTGGCTGAGGTAACTATTACGTGTCTTCGCACGGTGCTCAGTTTCAGTAGAGCTGATTCAAAGGAGTATTATCAAGAATTACGTCAGTATAAATAAACGGGATTCAACCAAGAAGTAAAACTGAATGTCAATTCACTTATGCGTCAGTTTCTTCGCTGTGTTTAAATCCAACTCTTCGTCGAACATGGAAATCGTTTAGTTTTGGAACAGATGTACATTGTGAATGGTCGCACCTGACAACTGCGTGAATCATAATTAAACTAACGTCAGTTTATGTACAAACAGTCACTAAAGTAAATAACATATATTTCACTATGTATATACGGTTGTGTTTACCATGTCACTGACAAAATTGTAGCAACCACCCGTTTGATTCCATACAATGTTTCACCCACGGTTGCACTGTAATACACGACCGAAACTAGCAGGCACGCACGAGATGAATCTGAATTGGTGACGGAGCCTGCTGCTGTGTTATCGGCGGCGTCTTAGTTATCGTTTGTGTGAGTCGTGTGCATGGCTTACTTGGCTTTTGGCTCATGTTTGTTTCTTGTTGGTTCTTTTTACAGGATTTGTTGGAACCCCAACTTCGGAAGAAGGCTGTCCCCTGATGTCTCCACATTATC
>LUCH01000685.1:67568-89746 GCA_013368495.1 Paragonimus heterotremus | reverse complement strand
CAAGACGGCAAGAAGACATACGTTGCGAAATGCTTGTATCTTGCATTGTATATCTTCTTGCCGTCTTGATGATTAATCGTTGAGTTTGTCCTTTTCTGACATTCGGAACAATGTGATTGGTTCTGGTAAGACAATCTAGTAATGGGTGATTACTGATTATATGATATGCGTTCACAGCTACGGGCAAGCAGTAACTGGCAACATTAGATGACGTACAAAATTCAATTCTTGTCTTCAAGCTGTGTAGACCTTACTGCCAGTTATTACGTCATAATGATAAAGAGTGCCACTTTCCATTCACAGTGTGCCTAAACATGTTTTACCTCACAATATTTTGGCCTTTTTGTCGCTGGTCGTATTTGTTGATTTGAGCTGTCCGTAGTTTTAACCTGAGTCTAAGTTAACATTTCTGCAGCAGGCTTGCTAAAAACATATACAGTTTTGATGTGACAAATGGTTCTGCAACTAAACTGAAAGTTAGTATATTTAACAGTGTTACAATATGGGACAAACACTCGTTGGGTACCTAGACAACAGAATTCCTAAGAACTATCTTGAAGTGTTAATAACGTCGAAAAATGTCTTCTCTTCTGTCTGCTTCTCGGGTAATTTATGTCGAATATAATATGGTTGCTTCACTGATTCTCCTAAATAATTGTTCATAGACGCACAAAATTGTGTTCTTTTACATTACTTTTTGTCAACGTGAAAATAAGTGAATTGACTTTAAAAATGAACATATTAAGTTAACAAGAAACAGAATGGGATGCTTGTTTAATTTTGTTGTCAGGTGTATCTTGTCCTAGACGACTGAGCACTGAAAAATAACCTGTTTATTGTTCTTGGAATGTTTGATTGCAAAGAATAAACTGCATGTGAACAAACCGTGCTTCTCAGAACATAACTGCATGAAAAGGCAACAGCCAAGGTAACAATGTTGATTATTTTGTTTAATTAAGCTTTTCACTAATTCACCTGTAATGGAGAGATCGATAATTCAATAACACTGATCAAGACAGTTTTGATAAGGTTTCAGAAATCCCCCTGATTGAACTGAATATATTGGATGAAGAAGTATTGAATTCTATGAATCAGAATTGTAATTAAACGTACAAAGACCGATAGCCCAAAATTCTGAAGAATTAATTCACAAAAGTTCCAGAAATAAAGAAAGATAATTGGTTGAAGTTGGTGCCAGTAGGACCGCTGGTGTTAACGTTAGCATGGTGGCCTGTTAGACAGTTTCTACGACCAACTTTAGCAACTGGAACTAATCACGGGCATTCTAATGTATATCCTGCTTTTGTCCGACCATCTGGATAGTCTGACTGATCAACAGTCCTCGTGCAGGTTGTCACTTAAAAGAAATTTCTTGCGGCGAAGGGGCAGCCAAACGCGTAAACGCCTGTGAGAATGGACATCTTACTGTACTGTTTGCGACTGTATGCTGGTGTGCGTGCGGTGTGCGTGTTGGTTAGCATTTTGCCAGACAACTTCATTGTACTGTGCATACCTGATAGGCGAAAACAGGAAATAACTGGCTCCCATTGTAGAAATAATTACGTGCTTTTCCAGGAAATTCGCATAGAGGATTCCTCCATCGGCATACTGCACAGTCTTATACTTATCACATCGCTTCTCTGTCGTCGATAGTCAACCTATCGAGGAGGGATCAAAAACATGTGTCACAGCTGCAAATGCGCAAAGCGCTTCGGTCACAAATCAGGGGATCTACGCAACTGCTTATGAGCGCCAGCCGTTTGTTCATGTTTGAAAAGTCAGTTTTCAAGTTCATTGCATGTGTACTGAATATCCTTAGATTACGTAGTCCATGTTCTTTGAAGTAACTTGCAAAAATTCTTCAAAATAACCTCGCATCGAAAACAACCCACACATTGTAAGCTTTTGAGTTAGTTAGTAAACATGGTCTGAAGTGGTCTTCTTTTCTTCCGGAGTGGATTGACCTGAGGGTTACGCATACACTCCCTTATGATGTTCATGGTTAAATTTTTATTTTTCACGCAGGAATTACATTGTTGTGAAGAATACTTTGTTGCAAAAAACAATTGCACGCAAAATGCTATCAACAATGAGAAAATACTTGGTTTCAAATTTCCTACTTGAAGGCATATTTGAAGTTGAACAAAAATAGCCAATAAACCCAACAAACATGCACAGTCGGAAGTAGCACAAGAAGTGCAAATGTTATGAGTAAGTCGCATGCCTAACTCGAGAAAATGCATTAGAGAAAACCCTTTTGTTGAGCAAGCAAAGTTACTCAAACAACAACATAGTGTAGCGAGGAGGAACGATCGAACTGTACTACTCACACCACTGCTATTCAGTAGTGTGGTAAAAGCATGGCTTTGACATTGAAGTAACCGCAGGAAAAGTACAAAAAAATTCAGGGAGCAGCACAGCATGAAATGGTTCCTTGTACGTAAACGAACGTAAAGGAACTGAGCATCGGCGTCTGTGGCAAACGTGATGCTCTGGGCTCAGTACCGTATGCAGATGATTGTTTTTGTTCGTTGTCATGTTGAGACGCATTACCCGTGTGTTGTTTTCCTGAACGAATAGCCCTGGCGCCATCCGCACTCTTGGCTCACAACACTGGCAGTACTAGATCTAAGCAACCCGAATATCCAAGTAGAGATAAGTAAAATGATTTGTGCTACGTTTGCTAGCCTGGAAGTCAAGACCAACCTTTAGTGTACCACAATATTTTTTAAACCCGAGCAATTATCCATTTTCAAGCAATATATATATAGTATGCATACTTAGATCAGTTGCGTAATTGCCAACGCTTACTTAATGAAATATTACAGATAATTTATACCGTCAGAAGTAAATAATGTTACATAAACTCAACTTCCAAATCACTGGTGATGGTAATGCGTCGCTGATACTAGGTTTGGATTCCCTCGATATCTATCGTTATGATGTGTTCCTTAAGAGTAATGGATACAGAAGCAGGTTCCAAACAATAAACTGGAGACTGAAGTACTGTCTTTGTCTTCGAATTCTCCAGTGGTTAAGCGTTACTGGCAGTCGAATGTGGCTTGGCGTTTACATGTGATAATCCAATCATACCTAATGTCCCATCATTAGGGCAGTGGTCAACATGGTTGACGTAAGAAATTCTGGTTGCCGTAATTATGGTTGCCGTAAGAAATTCTGGTCGTCATAAGGACGCTTACAGCCAGTAACTACTAACAAGGACGAAATTCACGTTTTATCTCTTTTCAAAATGGGCTAACCGAAATATCCGTGGGAATGCGACAGCTTCCATTAATTGTGAGTTATTTCCAATAGTTATTGACCAACATTACACTATTAGCTACCAGCTGTGAAAATATGTGCATAACACGACTGATCACAGAACTTTCCATCACACAATAGGAAAAAATCCCGGATAAGAAATGGAAGGATGGAGGGGTGAAAAAACCACACTTTACGCGGGCAAATATGGATCATTTGAACACTGATACTGCGGTCTAATAACATCCTGTCAAACATCACTCTAATACATGGATGTTTCTTCTTCAAGACAACGGAGCTTGTTAGATGTACGCATAATGACCAATGGTTGAAAGGGTTTGTTTGCCCCCACGATACGCCGAGGAATTTTAGACCTGTCAACACACTACCAGCTGTCTAACGCTAACGTTCTTGAGACCGTTGTGATCACACTGTGAGTAACCTGATTCCGGTTGTTCCAAATTTCATAATCGCACAAATGGAATATTCTTAAGATGACATTATAAACTAGGCTTTTGGCTGGAAGACAGAGCTGATTTTGGTATTACAGACTATGGATCTTTGGCTGTACAAGTTGTGATCTAATCGGTCATTTCAAAAGAGTTGTTGAGGCCCCCAAATTAGGCTAACTTGCCACCTAGTTTCAGTCACTTTTCATCAGTAATGGGTGCGGGAGGCGAGATCAACCAGCCTTTTAAAAACGGCTTGTATTGTGGCAGTATGAAAGTCATACCAGACTGCCGAATTAAAGTCCTGAAGCTGTTTGACATTCGTGGCGCCTCAGGAACCCTCACAGATTTGAGCACTGTTGTTTATACTCCTACATTACGAGACCATTGGCCTGGGATCATCTTCATATAGTCTTGTTCAGAGTTTGTCAGAATAAACTCTGGTACCTCTTCTGCCACAAGGACAAATGATGGAAGGAGAACTACGCATGCTTGGTGTATCCCCCTGGTTGACGAAAGCCAACGATGATCTACCGCAAACAATAACCCAGCCTCAAACCTGGTAAAAAACTGCCTTCAGTATGTTGGCATACTTTTCAGAAGGGGCCTTCCCTGACTAACAATCCCAGAAAGAATTTCGATCAACCAAATCAAAAGTCTCTAGTGAATAAAAATACATTTGTTGGCCTTCTACGTGGACGGCGTTGTTTATGCTTCTGATGAAGTGTAAAGCTTTGACTAGTGTACCCAAGGACATGGCCGGACTCGGCATGTTCTTCACTCATACCTTAAACACTGTCTACGAAATACAGAAGCTATGAACATCTTCGGTGGAATCAAAAGCAAGCTGATCCATCACTTAGTTGTATATATGTTGCCTGGTTCCTATTCGGAAGTGGAGGATCCACTAGCCAAACTGTGTTACTTTTGAACGACCTCGCTGAACTGAAGCTGTCAGTCTCTGATTATGAATAAGCCGTTGTTGGAAAAAAAATGCTTGAATGTGTTTTTCTGAACCGATCGCCTTGTGGACTTCTAGGAACTTGATCTCGGATTAAACTGCTGTTTCAGTTGGCAAATGTATGGACACAAGAAATGTCGGAAGGCATAGTCACCAAGGTGAGAAGTCAACGGAATTGCTGCTGGGAATGTTTAGTTCAGTGTTGTGGTTTGTGGGTAGGCTTGTCATTGGCTGTATAGGTTCCCTCGTTCAAACCTGGACCCTGTCACCTTTTTCTTAGATATGAAGGAAAAACTATCGGAAATTATCGATACCAACGGACCGCTTCATGACAGTGTACTATGTTTAATAGACCTCGGTATCGTGTCTTTACCACTCCCTGACCATAAAGTAAATAGTCTCGGAAGCCGAGTTTGAGGGGTTGCACAGAAATACGGTTATCGGAAGCTGTAGGAACAGTTCTATAACATCAGACAATGTCAGACATGTGCACTACCCGCGGATCTGTGCCCCATTTTGTCCCAACGTTGGTGAGGTCTTAAACCAAGAGAAAGAACGGTCTGGTGGTGCACAATGTCCGGGTATCCGCTTGTTTCGTTTCGTCCGTTTTTGCTTGAGGACAAAGTGGTTTTCAACTAAGACGCAGTTTGAACTCAACACATGCCAGGGCATGATCCAGATTCCATACTGGTGCCACAAACTGACCCACAGCTTTGGGAGCGGACACTCCACCGACAGCTGAATGTGATGAGATTAACTAGTGCCAACAACTTATTTGCTACTGAAGGCCACCATACTGCGCATTGACGTTTAAAACACCAAAAGTTAGCACACTCTCGAGACAGATTGCAATTAGCACGAAGCTGCACCCAAAGTCCACCGCTGCCAGTTCGACGAATACTTTACCCTATTAAGGAGGAGCAGTATGTATCATGTGGTGATATCAACGAATAGACTGTCGTAAGTATTGTGATACACCCCTGTCAATTTTGAGTCCAACACTCTCAGTTAGTGCACCGTCCATTGTCCACAATTATTTATTCGTCTGGTGATCCCCGCCTTCTTTACTGTTAACCTTCACGTAGGAAGCCGTTTGACAATTCTCAGCTTGAGGACGCTCCAGATAGCACTGAGCTAGTCAACGCGATTACAGGCCAATAAGGCACTTTTAACTAATTGCAGTCTAAACGTTTATTTTGATGGAAAACGAACACATTGTACTGTTAGGTGGCTAGGTGTATAGAAAAAATACTGACAACCTTTATTTATCGTTTAATCTAGACAGCATTTTACACAACTTCATTCAAATAAAGGGCAAGCGGTAACATCAAAATTGAACGACAAATATGTGACAGAAGAGGAAATCAGAGCAAACTCTGTCAAATGTAAAACAGTGCACGTTCAACAGCACTCAGCAGTTGACAGAACCTTCCACGACAGTAGCAAACGTTACTAATTCCAGTCATCAACTGAAAGTCACTAATGTGATACGTCACCTAAGAGAAAAGAAAAAAATTAAAAAGAAAATCTCTCAAAAGGCTCTTTAAGGCACCCTGGTGCTATCAGAGTCAAGGATATCGCATCGGGACACGAAAGTTTTTTCACAGTGTGACAACGGTCAGAAGATGGCAACAATCAACGCCAGGTTCCGCGCTTAAATGTGCCGTAGATTTTCAGAAAACTTATAGCAGTCGGTAGGCATAAATCAGTGTCAGGGCAAAATCCAGTCGAGCAATCGCGTTGTAAGAATATGGGTGCAGGATACCACGAAAAGGGATGACCATGAATCCACATCAGACCCCATGGTATGGAGGGCTGACTGAATGACAGCATTGTGACATTCGATTCCGTATTCCACAAACTTGTCTTTCCAGGTAAATCGGCTTTGGTACTCATTCACTTTTCTGATATCCAACATCACAGCAGCGTTGTGACGAACGGTGACAACGTCGGGTTTGACGAATGAGCTGCTCGTTGGTACCCGTAGCTCCTCAAAGACAGTGTTGCTCAGATTGTGCAGTCCGTTCAACAAATCATTGGTCATGCGGTTTTGCCAAACACAACTTATAACGTGGGTAATCCAGCACTACTTGAGTATATGAACGAGGCTTTGAAGCTGACCGGAATTACCATAACAAAGAACTCAGTGGTCACTTAAGTAGCTTTTATAATTCCGGACCTTAGTCCGTAGCAGACAACATTGAAACAGGATGATACGAATAAAGATCGTGGGGAAAATGCGGTCTGAATTCAACAACCAACGATTGAAGAACAGAGAGTGGAACCCCCCTTAAGACCACGGTCGTCCAACGTATGATAAAGCTTATCTATCCACGCCGCATGGGCTTCTAGTTTGCTCGTCACTATCACACACTGAACCCCGTACCGGTAAGTTCGCCTTCCCCATGATAGAGCCAAACATGTCATCCTTAACCACTTTGTTCAGAACTGGACATTAACTGCAGAGGTGTCTCTTCACTCCTGATTTTCACAAGATGAGAGAGATGGTAGACATAACTCTCATGCCCGCGCCGCTCAAGCGAACTGGGGTGATTGGTTGGTATGTATTCGGGAAGGCGGAGCCAGTACCCAACAAAATGAAGGATTTTACAGTTTATAAATTTGAACGTGTTTCTGTGGGCTGGGCTTGAAACTAACGAGCGGTTCAACCCGAGGACCAGACGTTGTCTCCGAAAGCACAGACACTGATACGGATATAGGGGTGTTTTGGTGGCCTCATCCAGCATCATGCAAAGCTGCAGTCGGTGACTGGTGAACGTTCTAGTTAAACATCGCCCATAACTGATCGCAGTCGTCGCATTCTCATGGATTTTCCAGTCAACTCCTTTTGGAAAGAAGTGGTAGATTCGAGTTTCGCTTTCATTAGAGCTCGGCAAATGCTTTATACATCAAGATGAACCGGATACCCAGATACGTCACCATGCTAGCGGTGCTCAACGAGTGAAAATGTCCGAGCCGAAATAAATAGAATCGTTAGCGTTAGCAGCTGCGTTGTACTTACAGTCGCCACAGATTACCATGAGTTTAGTCTTTCGGCTGTTGATCTTCAGTCCGGATGGCTCCAAAGCACTAACGGCGGCTGTAAGCTTCTTGGTGAGACATGTCGGATTCTCGGACAAGAGGATCAGGACGTCGGCGTACGCTGAACCGTTGACCAGTGTATCGTGAATTCGGTAGTCAACCTTCGGTTGAGATAGAGTAAACAACTTATCCATCGTTATGATGAACAGAAGGAGCGATAGTGGGTCAGTCTGACAAACACAACGTTTGTATCGGAGGACGGAGCCTTCAAGGGTGGCGGCAGATTTCTGATAGTGGTTAGCAGTTGCTGGTGGAGGAGCACTTACATTTTGGGCCGATCTGATAATCGAATTCTGCGGAATGAAATCGAACGCTTTGGACAGGATGATATAGACCGCACACAGGTTGGAGGACGTGGTGCATGAGTTCCGGTGCAGCGCACATAGTAATGAGGTCGCCTCGAAGCAACTATAACAGTGTAGGATTGTAAACTGGAGAGTGAGCAGTTACAAACGCGTAATTCAACTATCGGTGATAGAGAGAGGAAAGGTACTGACTTTTAAAACAAGCATGATGCGAGAGTAGCATAGATGGATTGGGCAAACTTAACTCAGCAGGAACATGTTGAAATATCGGGCCAAAGCATCAGTTTTCGTGCGCATTAAGTGTTTGGGCAACCATTTATTCAAACCTAGAGCGGTGTTTTCCATGCCATCCAAGGCACGAGGTGCATCGTTCCCAGTGATCGGGTCAACCAAAGAAAAGGCCGGAGACGAAATCCTATATGACGGTCGTTGATCACTTTGCGGATGAACCGACAATACCTCGGACCAGTACTCGTTGGAATCATACGGGAGTCCGTCGTTCGCCTTGTAAGCAGTTCGCCAGTTTCCACAGAAAATTGCAAAAAGCAACGTTATTCTCCTGTTGGTGATACAGGTTTTAAATCGCTGCGTAGTTAGTATTCCGTATCTGATTTCCTGTTGTGCATGTTCTCCACTAGACACGAGCGTGTCGTCGACTGATCAGTTGCCAGTAGTACGGAAAAGCTGGTGCATGTTCAGCAGTGAATTTTGTCTGCACCAATATGGAAATGTCTGTTTGAAGACAGTGGTCAATTGCTACCAGATCATCGGTGCCTTAAAGAGACTCACTTTTGAACTCTAGCTGGATTATCGCTATTTGGACCAAACAGGAAAACCACTAGCAGTGTTGAGCATTTTGGTACTAAACAGCTGACGTCAAATTAGTCGGTGAGACGGTCGCCGTATTAACAGTGCAAGCAGCAGTTTTCTGTCAATTCAGTTTTCATAGACAATTCATAATCTTTTACAGAGTGCAGTCTGGAAAATTCGACAGAAACCGATAATGACGTTTGCGTCAATAGGAGCATGACAGAGCCAGCTCGTCAGCCAATCTGACAATAGAAGTCGATTCTTGCTGAGACCAACTTAATCCAGCGGTTTTCGTACACCTGAACTTCTCGCGGTTGCGTTCGATGGGATGCGAATGCCTGCTATGTTGACTGAGACCAATTTTTAGGGGAAAGCTGCGGTCACAGTTGGAGCAACCAAAGAATGGAGGAGACTGAGCACCTAACCTCTGTCCCGCACCATCTCTGCGTCGAAAAACTAGCGATCGATCTATTTATCTGGCTACATTCTGAACAGATATACTGTGCTTGCCTGTCTTGTGTATTGGTAGGTGTGGACGCGGAGGCGCTGGTGTTATTTTCATTTTCTCGATCGAAAGTAACCAGCTCATTGAAACCAGGTAGAATGATTGATCATACCTTAAACTGATGAACTCTTAGCCAGTGAAGGCTTGAATCAAGACTATTCATCTGAAACCACGAGCAGATGATTCAGCGCGTCGATTGTCATTACTGCTACTATTGTCACTAGATATTATTAATACACTTATATTACAATTCCCAGTCTAACCTATATTAGTGTTCGTCCCCTGATCACGTAATATGTCATAAAAGCTGTAACAGATGAAACATGATTGCATAAACTAATAACTGTTTCTGAAGAACGCATATTCCGCAAAAAGCTAACACCACTTCGTATACTGTCATCATTTGTGATATACAGCAATGTTAAAATGTAAAATTGACTGCACAATATGAAGCCAACTAATTCTATCTGTAAGCTTACTAAGCCATTAGTCAAAAACACTGTAAACGGGCTGTAACTTTTCATCATAATAGATTGGCTCATCGTGTGTGAATAACACTGTCGCGTGTGCCACGTGGATGAGTAGATTGAGACAGCACATATCAGCATAGAAGTTTGTCAGATCGGTATCGGGACCGACTTCCAACAGGTATTCGAGGACCAAAATATCCAGCTTGAGATGTCTGGCGGATTCCAGTCACAGGACGCCTCCAATTAAGTCGTCGCTACCCCTTAGAACGTTTCCTCATCTTAAAGCATTGGGGTTGTTGATGATACTCCCAGCTTGCAAAATATGTCCTGATATTTTGCCACCTGTATACGTAAACTGGAAAATTTACGTTTCTACTTTGATGGATTTAAATTGTTTTGACGAAAAATATTGCTATACTAATAAACTCAACTGCATCAAATTAAAATTCACTCCAACGATCAGTGGTGAGTTTCTTGTCGTTCTTTGCATAAAGGAATATTCCAAAGTCTAAGAAGTTTTGGAGGCCTTTGGGTAAAATGAACTCACCGTGCTGTTTTGTGGTATTTAAAAATACCAAGTGGAATTTCATATTTTTTTCTAGTCGAATTGTAACAATCTTTTTTAACTTCGTACTTAAGTTGAAGACGTCTTACGCCATGTGCCAATGTTAAATAATTGGAATGACAACGGATACAAAACCAGCCCAAATTGCTCGTAAGTCCCTTATGGAAACAGTAAGTATCAAGTACGTTTTAGACTCTGATCAAACAGATGAACAGGTCACTACTCATACACGGTTGGCGACGTTGTCAAGAGAGCCGACAGAAAGGTAAATAACGGGAACGTGATTAAACACATTGGCCTATCAGATTCAACCATACATTGAACTATGCAGGTGTAAAAGTCAGGTGCAGGTGACGAACAGCAGCATACTATCCAGCAGATTTTCTGGAGTGACAGACCATGATCAAAGATTCCGCAGTCGTTGGGCACATATTAGTCGCGAGTCGTGAGATATTTCTGGTAGATATCGAAGTTATCAGACTAGGATTTAGAACTACACAGTAACGCCTAGTTGCGCAGACTATCGAACTTGCGAAGACCAAATGTGTTGTATGAAGAGTTGAAGACTGAACAATTTGGCACATGACAGTCGGTCTTAGGTAGATCGAAACAAGTTGAATTAATGATTGGATGAGACGACAATCTAATCGCACCTAGTTTATGATTCCTCAACCTACTTTCCACAAAAACAGTTAATTATTTGACCAACCTATCTAATACTCAATGCTGATTTCACTTCTGTCTGTTCACATGTTTCCGATCTGCTGTAACTAGTCATTCGAACCCATTAGTAACCTCTTTCTATGTACAGTTGACTCTTGACCTGTTACCCTCTGCTTCGTTTAATTACTTATGTCTAGCGTGCCTTAAATACTACCAGATTTGTAAACGGTTCATCCGGTTGGGAGAAGCTCGTATGTCAACTGTGAATCGTTACCAATAAAACAAGTTGCCGACTGTTTACATATCGTTCTGAAATTATGGGCACTCAATCGGTCACAAGCATATTTCATATAATAACGTAGACTCATAGTTCATTTAAAAATATCTGTCAGTTCAGTCTACTCCAGAGTGATCAATTTGGTACAAAGTTTCATTTAAGCGTTCCCAATCAATACACCGGATAACAGGTGCCATTCTTCATGTCACTGTAGCCTGTATAATCGGTTACCCCACATGTGGACAAGGTCTATGATTGATGAATTCAGCAGTCATTGGATTGCATGATGCAGCCGACGTGAAATTGATGGATCCATGTGTAGATGTATATAATGCAGTTCTGACAGATGTTTGGAAATTTTGGTCGATATTGGCTGAATATCAATCATAACTGCTCACATGCAGATTTCCAACAAAACCCATCTGGAAACAAGTGTTGGGCTTAGCTTAGAGCTTGTCGGTAATGCATATCTTTACTGCTATAGGTACCGTTCAAAATATGCCAACTGAAATTTACTGTATCTGTGAAGTCTGAAATCAAGTGTGAGTGACGTCCAGTTTGTCAACCAAAATCCTCCACAATTTAGCCCTAATCAGATTAGCGCCCCTCAAGCTTACTTAATTATGTGAGTTTTAATTGACGAGTGAGGCCTTCTACCACTGTGAACGAAACGTTCACTGTCTCCTCTTGAGATGAGCAGACAATCTGAGGAGTATGCAAAGACAAATGTTGCTGAGCGTTTACACAGGGTATTTCAGTTTTGCCCAATGTGAAGTTATTAATGCAGTATATGCACATCTTAATGGATAATTATTTGGCCTGTCTCGTCCATACATCGGGACAAGTAGCTGTGCCTTAACATGTCATGGTACAAACATGTCATTTCATGTTTGGCGTGAATCTCAAGGACTAACATTAGGAAAGTATCAAAGTTAAATTACGATGCATTGCAGACCAAATCACCAGCACTCTTAGGCCACCTGCTTTTCATAACGAAGACAAAACCAGAGTTAATTTAAACATGCACAAAACTTTACACTCCGATGGGTTTGATTGTATCCTATAAAAGCCCGCAGTACAAACGAAAACTTTCAGTAGGGTCTTCATACTGTCGCTAGAAAAACTGGCCGTAATGTCCAAATTTTAAACATCAGTCAGCCTACCACCCGGAAACGGTCCCACTCTAAAATCGTCTAGATCCTCTCAGAGTCTACAAGTTCTCCTTCCAGAATTTCATTCTTCACGCAAATGAATATGAGGGGGTGAGTCTGCAGACTGAACACCTAGCCAGCATCAAATTTACATTTCTCTTGACTGGAAACAGGGAGGCAGCAATCTCACAATGAAATTATGATCAGGGCATCTGTTCTCAAAACTTACGTCTAGTTTAAAAGTTGCCACACTGTGACCCATTAATTTCCTGGATGAGACAGAGAAGTGAATTATAACTCCGGGGTTGCTTTTCTGACACGTATTTTTAAGACTGCAACCTCCGCTCAGTGCACACGCTTGTCCATACCAACTAATTTGTGATTGTCGTAAGACCCATATTCCGGGTAATAATGAAATTCTCCACTAGAGAATGTTTATACCCCAAGAAATACTTTACCAAAATACCCTATCACAATAACTTCAACAAATGAAGATTGCTTCCAGGCTTCACCACTCATTATAGAGTCTGTGGAATCTGTCTCCTGCGCATCCCGGGAGGTGGTACGGAACTCCTTGCAGTGTACACCATTAGTTACAAGTCAGTTAGCCACATGTTGTAGTGTCAAATGTACAACGCAATCTTGTGCAGAAAATAAACGGTCCTCCTAATATGTACTGCAAAGATTCATGATTACTAGCTGTAATGGGTGCATTCTGTAAAGACGATGGACTCGTAATTAGGTGTAGAATGGTAACAGGTTATTGGATGCGAAATGAAGCACATAATCCGGGGTTTCAATATCTCTGGCTGGAAGTTAAACAAGCTGACTAGTAAGTGGTACAAACAACCAGCAGCCGATCCACAGGACTTCATTTTAAGAAGATAACGCAACCTAATTTAAAAAACCGTAAACAGCGTTGCATAACAAAACAACCGGTGTATACAATCAAAAGTAGGAAATGAATGGTACTGCACACTGATAGTTATGTGCTACTTTTGTGAGGGACGAAATGTGGCAAAAAAAATTCCTTTAAGTTCACAGAAATCAGCATATTTTTGAATATTTCCATATTACTGATGAGTAGTTGATAATTTCTGTTGATATAAACTGTCAAAACAGACTTTGAACTCCGAAGTATAAGCTTGTGACCAGTCCTTTCTACAACAGCAGTTTAACTCCATGTTCTTTTCCATTAAACCTAATCGACAGCAAGTATGTTTACCAAAGTCGGAATTTGACTTTTGGACGTGCCTTCATGAGACCACTGTGTAGGTGACCTTATAGTAGGCGAGACCCAACAGTCGCATCTAAGCGTTTAACCACAATATCTTGTGACTAATAATCGCGTTGTGGTTCTCCCTCCATGGATATTAAATGTTACGTTGTTTTCACATCATTAGGACATTTCAACGAATTTAAATTCAGAAGCTGCATTTAGTATTACATATTGATTGTAACATGCAAGCCGGCTGTTTACACGTTGACTGTTCGGCACACCTGCAGACCAAATGTGGGGCAACGTCGAGACACCAAGGGACAGCGTTCTTCCGAAGTAGGGGTTCCAACAAGTCTTGTAAAAGGAAACAACAAGAAAACAAACATGAGCCAAAGGCCCAGTAAGCCATACACACGACTTGCACAAACGATTACTAAAACGGCGCCGACAACACAGCAGCACACTCCGTTACACGATTCAAATTCAACCTGTGCGCGATTGCTGGTTTCGACTGCACGTTACAACTAGTCGTCCAGTGGTTTGATTTATATAACTTGAAACTTATTAACTAATAATCGCATTCATAGATCAGAATAGGCTTTCAGTTAGACTGTTAGTAACAATTACTTATATCAATAATAACATAAAGTTAAAGTTACATAAGTTGCGTTTCTAGATCATACATTATTAGTTAGGAATTGTAAATTTTGCAGAGACTTCCCGAAAGCGTTTCTTTTCTAGTTTAGTAAAAGACTGAAGATCTGTCTAAAGGACAAACTTGTGCAGTTTCTAAGTAACAGTGAAGGCGTTAGACTTGTAAATGTGAGCATTTCAATAGAACGTTCTCGATTCGATTATGTGCAGGTTTGCATAAGGAAGAGTGCTCACAGGGTCGCGACTGGGTTAGTTGCACATTCCAACTTCTTAGACTGTTGACAAATATAAAACAAACGTTTTCATACGTTAACAAAGAAAAGTGGTTGCGAAAGAATCTGCCAATGTGCAACATGTCTACATTAAGCGTTTAGGTGTATTCAATCAACCCACCGACCCGACAGATAGAAGTACTTGCTGACGGATAGTCAAGAAATGCGATTGACCACAAAAACATAGACATTTTGTAATCTGATAGGTGAGTTAAAGAGGGGATCAAAAGAAGTGTAAAAAAAAGCTGAGCCTGGCTTAAATTGTGAAGTATATCCGAGTCATCTAAGAACAACTAGTCAGTCATCGCGAGCCCGACTGGGACATTAACTAAGAAAAGGTGCCTTCACGCAACAATCCGTCTACATGCAAAACAATTTCAACGGAACGACCCATTGTTTGTTTTTTTCTCTTCATAACATGGAGAAGAGCAGATGACTGAGAATTTCGGAAATTTGGTCGGTCAGGATAAGGCTACTGCTAGGAGACCTACAATACACTGAGATTTGGCTATTTGCTGCCGATCTATCTGGGTAAAAGATCAGTTTGAATTCCAATGTCCCACTGAAATTGAAGACGCCATTACTCCGATTCCATGTAAATGCTCGAAATCACCTGGGATGTGGTGAAGCTTCTACAAGGTGGATTGTGGACAACTCGAGAGATCAACCGAGCCATTGCTAAGGGAATTCGGTCCAGCTGGTGATAAGTATCAAGCAAAAAACAGACAAACGGTTTGAATACAGCAGAAGTGCAGAAGTACTCTGACTGGAAACTTTACTGCGCTTCCGGATGTAATTCCAGTTTGTGAATGCAAGTTGGTGATATGCCCCATGCGAATCGTGCAATAGCTTTACTAAATAACTTCTCGGTACACCATGATCTACCTGGTAAACAATCTTTGAGTAAATTGTGTAATAATTGTCTTTTTCCGGATATAGAGACCAAGTTTGTGCATCACAGTCGCGAACTCAGGATAGATTTTTCTTAGAACTATTGGATGATGGCAATGTGCGTAGTCCGTACACTAATCTTCAGGGATAGAAATGATCATAACTTCCTTCCAGCACTTCAACGTGTTGTGGTTTTAACTGTTGTATAAGGATACAGTTTACTGTTACCATCTACATGAGAGTGCGAAAGTCAAGCGAGCCCATGTGGCAGAATGGAAGTTTTTATCAGACCACAACTGGAAGAACAAGTTCAAACGTAGTGGATAGAGTTCAGCAGTTCAGAAGGTCCGTCGGGTACTCTTGTCTGAAAGAGACGGGGTGCATCGCGGTCCGACCAGAGTCTGTGACAAGGCCTATAAAGAACTAGAATCCATCAGTGGGAAATGTTAATAGTTTTTGGCTTCCTTGCGGTAGGCTACCTTCTTATGAGTAGTTAGAAAGGACCGTTGATGACTGAACTCATTCAGCTACACATTTCAAAGTCACTGGTGATGACACATTCGAGCTGGGCTACTTGTGCATTACCAGCTTGGATACGACACTGAGATTTGAGAAACCTTGCAGAAAAATTAGATCCTATCGGGAAAATGATCGCTATAGGTAAGAAATCGTGCACATTTACGTGCCTGCTGTTGAAATGACTGCTATCTTGTTAAATCTTTCAACAAAAGCAAAGAAACAAACGTTTAATCGACGCACATCTGCCATGCTAATAGTCTTTGGAACAATGTGTAAAAATGAAAAATTAAGATAATTTGTTTTATCAGTAAACTCCAGTAAGACAGTTTGAAGATTAATGTAATTTTTCTCGGAGTAAAAATAAATTATTTTCGACGGATATGAGGTTTGCGCACTTTATCAAAATACGCTGGATCATGTGATTTTGTAGTCTGTCAAACATCAAACAGTACGTATCTGAGGTGACTAACCAGAAGTGATTGTTTCTCGAACTCTTCTGGTTGTGTCCAGTATATATTGCTTACCCCTCATACACGAATCGAATATTCTGAAGGGATTTTAAATAGGTTTTAAAAAAGCTTGTGGAATATGAAATTCGGACAGCACATCAGTTAGAACAATTTGTTTGATGGTTGTTATATGGGACCTCTTATTAAGCTGGATTGGATATTGACATTTCGAAGGAAAGCCAGTTTGAGGAATACAAAAAAGCGCAAACGCATTTAACTACTTCCTGTGAACTGTATTTCTCCTCTTTCAGTCCGTATGTGGAGCCCATTCTATACAAAAACAAGTATTCATATCGGCGGCGTGTGTTGCTTAGTTCTGCATACTGAGGTCAGGGATTACAATCTTGTAATCCCGTTTAGTCTAAGGATAGGTTGGTGTCTTTTCTAGCCGATTTTTGTTGCCCGAACGTCACTAAAATAAACGCGTCATAAAATGTTAATTAGAACCAAAGTGCTCTTTTTGTCAGTTGATCTAAATCTTGGTGATGACTCCCGAACTCACAGATATGCATGATGGGTAGATGCTTCCTTCAGATTTCGTTGTCTCTTGCAATCCCCGTAGTTTGTACGGTGAGTAATGAGTGACCCTGTTGAAACAAGTTTGCGTAATATACAGAATACATGTCTGTCTAATTGAGCAACTGTTGGGTGTTTTTTTGGATTACTTGAAAATGAAATGTCTAGTTGTAATTAGACAAGCCAAATTTCTCATTCTGACTGAAAGCACCAGGTGCATATGCCTACACACGCACTTCAACATTTACAGTCACCATCAAGGTTCTTCAATGCAGTTCACTGTCATTAACAGGATTTTTCACCTAAGCAGGCTAACGTTGATAAATGTATTCCGACATGAGAGAACACTGTAAAGCATTGTTCCTCTTCTTGTCTGCAGTTTGCTCACGTGAGCTGTGACACAGCTATTGGGTTCCTGTTCGTATACCATTTTTCCTCTGTTCCTCACTACTTTTACTATCCCGTAATTATTCTTTAGAATTAACAAGTAAGAGTGGAGTTAAAACGTTTATGTGGGGGCAGACTTTTATCTCTCTTCTACGATATTTTGTCAGCAGCTGGTTCAGCTAGTCAACATAATTGAACACTGAAATAACGTACACCAATTACAGTAAAGGTCAGTGCTCCAAGGAAAGGGTTCTATTAAAAGGCATGCTATCCATAAACAATCGAGAATGTTTAAACGTAAGTTGAGTCGGACTCACCGTCCAGCCATCTGCGTCCAACTAATACATCACATTTGAATTTTACACATTCCGGAGTTTGTAGGTTATCGGTTGAAGTTGATCGGACGACCACCGGGTCTCCAGTTGAGGCGATCGGATAACTTAATCACTATTCACAAGCGATTGTCGCTGGACGTTTGCCTATGACAGTTCGGTTAAATTCAGTTCGAGGTGATTAAAACAGTCGTTAATACCAGTTTTATGGTAAATTAACTGCAACCAACTCCCGACCCTTGAAAGATTAGTTAGTATTGGCGAGTGAAATTGAAGTGTGATGTTTATTTATGGAATAGGCCATCTGAAATGATTATGTTGTGAGTTCTGTTTAGTCCTAACGATGTGAATCACTGTTCTCGGAAGAACCTTAATTTAACCTCTAACACTGAACTTGGTTAATTCTGTCATCCAGTCTGATCCAACAAGAATAAACAAAGATGTATTTTGGTTGTGTTTTGACTTTGGTGCAGTACATTGACAAGGTCAGTATGCGCATAATGCATCCGAGTTTCTTGAAAAAAAGTCCCCCACTCATTTAGAGGCAAAGAACAAGATAACGACCTAGTTTTAGCTGAATAAGTACAAAATTTCATTCAGTTTTTCTTTAAAAATTGAACGACTGTTTCTTTTCCCTCTCTCTCTTGAAAAAAACTGAAAAAGTAATCACATTACTTTCCGATTCATCAATAAATCAGTGATGAATACCACTCATTGTTTTCGTCATAATTATGGGAAGCGTTATGTTGTTAGTTCCGTGACTGTTGACTTTTAGCACCAAATGTTTATGGTCCTAAGCAAATGAAGTTGTGCTACCGTTACCACCTTTTTAATGTATTACTTTATTTACGTTTTAGTCACGTTTCATCCGGTTTATGTTTATACAAGGTTAATTATTTATTACGATGATAAATGTGGATTTCTATGATATTAAAACGAAATTTCCTGGATAAATATACTTTATCGAATAGAAAAAGGGATATAATCAATCTTATGTTAAGTGTAGCTGTGAACTTGGTAAAATAAACTGATTTCGGCGTGACATATAAACATTGTGTTTTCAGTAACATTAGGATAGGACTATACTTTGTCGATCACCTTTTGTACGAGGTTTCTACTTTCCATTTCACGATGCATTCATCATAAGAATAGATGAAAACAATCATAAGGATTAACGAGATAAAGCAACAGACCTCAAATCCAGGGTAGTTCCGGGGTCACTGTTAACATTTCAAGGGTTATACAGAAGCCACTGTAGTTGCGTATTGAATAAGTCATCTGCATCTTTCAATAGTTGGTTGGCGGCATTCGAAACGGATTAGCCTGTTACAATGACCGAAACCTAAGAACACCTGCGCTTTAAACCATCACCCCAAGTGACTTACTCTGCACCACTTGCGGTCCCACTCACACACCATGTATCCGGTGTGCACCTGAGGGAATAAGACCAGTAGGTGTGTGAGTGAGGCTTTGTGTCCAGCCGGCCAATGCTGGTTAGCCAACTGAATGGCTAGCACGAAAAGGAAACCCTTATCTCTCGGAAAGCAAGCATATAGGGGTACTGCAATGACAAGATATAAACTAAGAAGAAAGATATGCAAGATGTAATACAAGAAACATTTTAGTATACAAGTGCATATTAGTGGCTTCCAGAGAGAATAAAGTTGAAAAACAAAACTCAAAGCCGAACTGCGAAAAGATCAGACAAACGAAAAGAGCACCAGATTAATCATCAAACGACCTTGGTCTTGGTGGATGCAATAGTTAACAAAAGTAGAATGGATATACTGATATGACCTACCTGAGCCTAACGTACTCGTTGTCTCTTCACTGACAGTGCACTGTGAGTACGCTGGTAACCTACTAATCCCAAACGATGAGCGCATTCGCGGACGCCAATATTGTAACTTTCAATACTGAAACTGGTTCATACATTAGAATAGGTTTTGTCCACCTAGTTTAACACCACCTTCCATTTGCGTAGACTGTAAGTTTCCCCAATGTCATATGTTAGTAACGCCAATCCCAGATCCAGAAAGTCTAGGGGTATGTTGTTTTGCAAGTGCATTTACGATCTCTCATTGTTGCAGAACTTCTCACCTAACAAGGCAAAATAGGTCTAGGTACATGAAAACATTCCACCTTCTAAACTACAACGCTGGTTTTCTACCTCACTCAACAGGTTACCAAATTACCGCGTTTGAGGCGATCAGAAAAAACATATCCTTATAGAATGATGTTCAGTCGGATGAAGTTTCAGCTGAGAACTTCAGCAGTATTTTTCAAACATCATGGTATACGGTAATTCTCCTAAAATTAGACACACTTTCTTTTCAGGAGAAATTTTGCCTCAGTGGGTTTGTTTCTGGTTGACGAAGAGTAACTTTATCCCAAAACATCCAGTCGCTATGAGTGCGACAAAACGGGCGAATAAAAATTTCGCTGTCAAAAATGTCACAGCAGACCAGTGTTACCAGTTAATCGAGAATGCCCATCGAGAGTTGTTCTAGTATTAAAAATTGTTATAGGCTGTCAGAAGTGAAGTAGAATATTTCGTTATCCAAGCCTGAGGCACTTCATGACGATTAAGTGACCAGCATGCAAAGATAAGTGACTAAACGCAAAAGAAAACAGTTATATCTGCACACTTTTAAATTAAAGGCAATGAATGTGATCGGCATTAGACACTTAAGCCCACTATCTCTCAACAACGTGATCCCACAAGGGTTTAGCCAAGGTCCAGCCTTTCAGATGTAGCCGAGAACCAAATGGTTTCAGAACTTCATGACCAATACAATCACATAATAGCTCGTTCATTTGTGCTCACAACCAAGCTGAGAAGAACAATATGAGGATTCAGATAGCAATTTTGGGGATGTCACTCAGTTTGTTACTGTTTCGGAAAGTTTAAATGTTTCATGCAAACATAATACACCCTTGTTCGATTCCGGTGACTCGCCGTTGTGTACAAGTTTCCAGCATTCAGTCCACAAATGACCAACTAATTTTTCAAGGCATTTGTATACACTTGTTACTTCGGACTGATTTACTTGAACAGGCAGATGATTACTCAGTCATGGCAACCAAAGAACATGGGGTATTTTGTATTCTCATTCATCCTAAACCTACACTTCCAGGTGGCTTTTTTTCGTGCCACTCTTTGCAATGACCCAATCATTACACTAATCAGTTTTTAACTCACCGTTTCTGAAGAAAATGCTTTTATTATCTACTAAAAGAACATCACTTCAGCCATTCCCTCTCTGTTGCTTGTATTCCGAGTACGGAGTCTGATATTCTTTGCACTGTCACATGTGTTGAGAATTTCACCCGATGGACCTGACCCATCCTTCTTATCACTCAATTCGTGGGCGTTGATTTGGCTACTTTCAGGTAACAAAGTTTTCAATGAGTAAGCAAGCAAGATATAGTCAATGTTTCAACTTACCAAAAGGATGTGTACAGATTGCTCACGAATAAAGTTATGCGAACCACATATCCCCAAGAGGTTACTTTGTGAGCATACTCGGTTAACTTAATCAAGTCATTTCTACTGTTTTCTTCTCTCGGTGGACTAAGTCCATTTTAAACACCGAAAAGGCTTCCTGTAGGGCTCCAGGAGGCTTTTCTAATGAAACCACCTAAACCAAAAGCTTCTTAACTCGCAATTTCGTTTGTTTGCATGTTCATTCTTAGTATTTTACCAGCGGTAGTGCTATACACTGGTATCAACAATCAAGCCGTGACAGAAAAAGCGTTAATAAATAACTGGTTTATAAACTCTCGGTGGATGTATACCAAGTCAGTGTATGTATGTTCAGTGATGGCGACAGGATGCTATTTTTTTGTCTGGTGTGTGCTGAGACAGACATCAACTGTCCCTGTTTACTATCAAGGCTAGTTGTATCGAAGATTTTTGTTAAATCAGGCTGACGAGAGCCATAATAAAATGTGTGCAATTTTACTAGTATATACGATAACAATACATTTTTTAGAAAGAAAGACAAGACATGCGCTGAAGTTCAACAGTAACGGATAAATAGAAAGAACTGACGCACACCTAAAAAGCCCCGAGGCTCAGGGACATGGCTAGCGGAAAAATGAGCTCGATGCTTTCAACACATTGGTTACTGAAACTTAGTCAGTATTCCATCTGCGTGTAACCGTTGAATTTTTACGTGATTTTATTGATTGTCAAAATGTGAATGTAGGTATCTCATTAGATCTTCTTAAGGATCTCACTTTTGCTTGTACAGAAAACATTCCGTTTGAGTTCGAAGGTTTTAACTGTAGACAGATTGATGATGTAGCCATTGGTAGCCCACTGGTTCCCATATTGACGGATATACTTTTGGGAATG
>LUCH01000685.1:38977-66951 GCA_013368495.1 Paragonimus heterotremus | reverse complement strand
TCGATCGCCAAACACATCTTAGCGACCGGTCACTTAGTTGAGCCTGTTAAATCGTTCAAGATATTGTTACATAATCGGAACACGAAACTGTTGGCGATTATCGAGGCAACGCTAATCAAACAACATCGGCCAGTTTTGTGTGCACAGAAGGTGCTAACGCAATCAATCTCCTTGCCGTGGAATTGATTGAAATATTAGCGCGTGAAACGTCAGAACTGTGTGGCTGGTTCGCTCAATGATTGTTGCTATGTGCAGTTTGTATAAGATTTGCTAGTTTTACGTTGGCGACTGATGAGAGTAAATTGAAATGTTATCTTGCGATATATGTCTTCTCTCTGTTTTGACTAAATATTCCATCTGAAATATCATACGCTTCAACTGTCATACGGCTGATCGATTGTGGTTTTTAACAAATTCTGGTCAGCGAAAACGCGTTTCTTGAATGATAGCTAATCAAACAAATGGTCTTGATATAAAAGGTTCCCATATGTTTGGTTATTGCTGTCGAAATTTGGTTCTGATGTTCACACTTAAACCGGAATTCAAAGATGTTAGCCGAAAGTTACAGGGCGGTTTAATTGTTTTCTTTTTGACGGCAAGGGATCGCTTAATATGAGAAACTTCTTTCAAAAACTGTTCAAAAGCTGTTGAGTTCACATTTTGGCGGAAATGTTTTCAAATTCTCTAGGGAAAGAGAATGCAATATGAGATGCATCAAAATTTGTTGCACAAGTCAATTTGAAAGAACACATTTTCACGGAAGCCATTCTGTGGTTGATAATTTCCGCAAATTTGAAAACTAGGTTTGGTTTATCTTCGAATATGTAATTATCCAACAATTCGGATCATGTTCGCATCAATGACGAAACTTGACCAAGGGATTTTAAATATTCCACTAAAACAAAAATTGTTTCCATTATATCTGTGTATTTTGCCTAATTCAACTTGATGACCATCCCAAACAGTGGTAATCAAATGCCAGTGCCCAATGAATGTAACAAATGTAAGTCTACAACTGATAATTAACTGACAAAAGAAAAACGATCAGTGATCATTCTGTTCGAACAGCGGGTGGACCAACCGGTCATAGCTAGTTAAAACTTCGGATCAACCTTTACATGGTCATGAGAAGGAAGCATGAAACATATGTCGTCACAGATAATCCAAATTGATATTAGGATAGACTGCATACGGTCTTGAAAATTTCATGATTATCCAAACAGTTTTATTTCGTGTTTTCCTCAGTGGTTCTGCAATCATGCTGTGCCCACTGATGAGAGCACAAAAAAAATATCTAACGATTAAATGTGTCCATGAACAGATTTTAGGGGATTTGATTGACACAGCTTGAAAATCATCCATAGGTGAGTGAAGATTTCCTACTTAGACAGACAAGAATTGACAACTTTGTCAGGGTTTGGGCACTCTAAAGTTACAAGTTAGCTTTTTTTCCAGCGGTTTCCGGCGAGGGAAAAGTAAGCAACTTGGCATTTCAAAACATTTGGTTTTCTACTCTTATTTTGTGATTCACATCACTCAACATATTAACAGTACGCTAACAGTTAGTTCAAGTGATCAACAGCTAAGTGGTAAGCAGCTGTATTGATTTAGCTGAATCTCTTCAGCAGCATGCAGGCCGGAGAATCGAGTTCATGACTCATGAGTAAGCGGCAGATTGTATTCCGGCGTGCGTGAAGTTGGTGGTCACTGAGACTAACTGTTTCAGAGAACTTTTCTGGGGTTATGATGAATACTTACTCACTTACAGACAAACCACGTATTACTGCTGGTCACTTTCGGCTCATTAGCGGAGGGGGACGCAACAGCTAATGAAACTGGGTTGCATTATCCCGGAATATAGTGTTTCTTGTCTTAGTGTGGTTAACAAAACCCAAGTTAATAGCATACTGATAATTAGAAACGAAGATTATTTCGATGTAGACAGACGTTACACCAACGACAGAAAAATATAATGGGATCCGATAATTTTTCATGTTGTCAGCAAGAAAGATGTGCAACTGAGCTAAACTACTAGTTTTATCCTGTCATAAGGATACTCTGGTGACTGAGAGTAGCAATTAACTTGTTGAACTAAACAGTCAAAACCGGACAGTTACTGTTCCCAATAATAAATAAACAGCCTAATTTAGACCGGTGTGTTGTTGAACCAGCTGCCCTCTCCATGTCTTAGGTTTAAGACTGCCGTTTAAGTGTTTCAAGGTGTTTATTTGAGAAAAAGCAGAAAAAGCGTTCAACTATCCTTTTATGAAACTTTTTGGTGTCGTTCTTTTTCTAATCTCACACGAATGTTATTTATATGTAAGAATAGAAAATGGGGCAAAACTAATTGGAACAACAAGTTGAGTTAATTGATTCGCCGAAATTAACTTGAATAAAATACTAGTTTTTAACTCATCCTACTCTACGGTTGGCTTGTTTCAAGTGATCTAAGTACACCAAGAACGTTACAGCCTGTCAGCGTTTACATTCGATAAGGCATCAGGTTTTGTAGTTGTCACTTAAAGCGTAAAATGAACAATCTTTACTCGACAGTTTACGTGATCTCCAAACGTATTATACTTATTCAGTGTGATCACTGTTGAAACAAATTCCATGGCCATCAGTGAACACAGTTATCTTGGTCTATACAAACCCTGACCGTCCCGTTGAGCACTGTTGAGAACTTTCTATCATCAGCTGTACATCCTGGACTCTGTCTTTACCTCTTTTTTTTATAACGACAGACATGTCTGGTCTGTATGTGCGAATTTGCTATCGCTTTCTTAAAAATTTCCGTCAGTTTTTATTCCATGTTTTTGTCATCTTCTCTCCCGTTGTCTAGTCTGTTACTTCCAGAATTTGCAGAGTTCTGCGCCACTGTGAGTTGAGTACCAGTGAAGAATGAACTACTTATATTTGTGTTCATCAGAACGCAAGTGAATTCGTCAATATGCAATACACAAGTGATGTTTCCAAATAGATGCAATTTCAGAACATGTTTTTTTCAGTTTAAATATTCTCCTTTGTAAATTTGAGCGGGAACGAGTCATCTGAAAGATTAAATTTGAGTTACTTTGAAAGTCACAGTTTATCTTGCAGTTATACAACTGCCAGAGGTAATCTTCTCCCTTTATGCTTGAACTAGCAATACAATGTATAGTTTAAATGTTGAACTGTGTTCTGGTAGAATGTCTGCAAACAAGACTGTTTTCGCATTTAAGTTGCTACCCTCTTAATACGTCTTGGAATGTATTAGCTACCCTCATAGTTTTCCAAGGCGTTGCTTTTCGAATACCCCCTTTATGAAGTCCATCGAGTAGAAATCAAGGAGGGAAAAGCTATTTGTTCACCTACTCCACAAAGAAAACATCACAAATAAGCTCCTTGCCTAGAACCTCAACAAAAAACTAGGGAATACAATTACTGTGGCTCATCTCTACATCATCATTCGAAGTTAAATCATGGTAATTCTATATATTATTGATTCACTGCTTTCTATATTAGCTCGGTGTGATTACGTTACTTAATTGTTTGTGTAGGTGCGGTTATCTTGGTCGCACGACGAGACTGCTGTGTGGCAGGATGATACAATACCATTAGTTTGCATTATTAATGATTTCATGTTGCCACTTCTGGTCGAAGATTGCCACCAGTTTGTGATGAATCTGACATTTCGTTGAACAATCGTATACTGAGTAACTTCCAAGAAAATGTCCATCTGATCTACTGTACTCACCTGAAACTATCGCCGTTCGTATATTGCAAACAGAAATGGTCCATAGCGTTTCACTTTTGGCCATGTTGATACCTAACAAAGCGTAAAGCTTCTTGGTTTGGGTGAGAGAATAAGCTGATTATTTAACTATATCATTAACGAAGAATTTTTACAAACTTACTGAAATGTCAAAATGGTCCTTTTTCCAAGAATTGTGGACATAAGGCTAAATTCCAAAGGTAAATGCGATAACTAAAGCTTCAGAAAAGACTCAGTTACAAAGAATTTGAGCTTCTGTTGGATTCAAACCACAGACAGAAACCACATGCACAAACGCGTCAAACACTCTACCAGCTGAGCTACGAGGCCATGCCCGGAGCCCAAAAATTACATATTAGAGCCCGCTTAACTGATTAATCGACTGTTTTATGGAATTTATCAAATTGTCGAGCTGATTGACTGCCCAGGCAAGATTTCTCAACAGTTCACATTGAAATTCACAGACGCCACGGGTGAACGTTGAAACTGTATTGGCTACGTAGCTCAGCTGGTAAAGCGCTTGTCGCGCTTCGGCATGCAGTTTTTGTCTCTGTTTCAGATTCAGTAGAAGCAGAGGGTTTCCACAGTTAAGTCTCTTGTTTGTTGTCAAGTCTACCAGACTACTTACAGACAACCAAAATTCCACTGTTTGTTCTGTGTTGTAACAAAGTTTCAAGGAATAATAATCGTGAACAGTGATTTTCCATATTCAGGTTACCGATCCATTTCAGTTCGCTTAGTAAACTTCCGGAACGATGACTGGTATCCTTTCTGGTTTGCTTGCTCAATCTTTTCAGTGCTAAACAGACATAAAAATGCCACGCTATGATGCAATCCAGATTGTGTTGATACTGTTGTGATCACGTAAAGCTGTGTATTATTACAACTTTTATAAGAAAATTAGGCTTCATCCGCTGTGTCTAAAAATAATTTGAAACAAACCATCACGAAGCCTGTAATGTACCATAGCGAATAGTCAACTTATCTGCAATCCAAAGTACCGGAAGGTTCTACACAGGGTGATGGTATTCCTTCCCCGTCTACTTCCCATAATCGTTGAAGACTTTTTCAAAGGTTCACAAGTTTTGCGTTTGAACAGATTGATGATGCAGTTAATCTATGTAATTTTTTGGCAACAAACTAACGTTAATTCTGTAAGGGAGATTAGTAACGTTGGCATAAAATCCGAAAGCCCTCAGTTAATTTTAAAATCGAAGCATGTTTAGACATGTTTATTTTATTGCAAACGATTGTGAGGGATCGATACATATTTCTGTCCATTCATCTTCTATAGCCGTTAGACTCACTCTCTTACCAACCTCTTTTGTGTTAACTGGTTCAATGCCTTACTTTTGCGAAGCTTCGTTTTGGCGGCAGTATGTTTGAGGTTAATACTTTTCAAATACGTCACTTGATGTTTGCAATGACTCATTCCACCCCATGAAACTGCTCGCTTGGTTTTTCTATGGTCATCCTGGCACTTCCTTAATTAACATTCAGTTTTTAAAACGACGGCAAAATGGCAGGTATTTATTTTACACTGAAACCTATAGATTTCTTATCACACAGCATTGCAGGCATACACGTCGTAATACAGTTTGTTCACAATGTGAAGTTTCAAGCTAACCTATTCTGTGGTTCAACCGAGATGCTTGCCTCTACGAGGAATGCGCCGTAACATATGAGCTGAATGGCCGTCAGAAGCTTAAGAATACTATACCAGGAATTCATTTGCCTAATCAGTCAAAGATTGTTATTTTGCACCTCTAAAAATCAGTATGTCTACCCTTTTGAGCAAATCTAGCAGGGTAGGTATGGAGTATTTCTGTCCGGCTGTATTCTTTGAACGTTCCAGTTTAGAGTTGCCGCACTCCGTTATTGAGATTTTATCGATTACTTAATCAGCCAGTCAGGAGTTTCTCTGTTCGGTACCATTTCTGCCAAGTAATTTGCGTAGGAGATCAGCACAACAACTATTCTTCTGTGCGATTTATCAGTGTCACATTAGGCTTGCGTCTATGAACTTCCAGCGCGTGTTGATCAAAACATATTTGCCATTCGCCCAGTTTTAGGAATTACAATTTTAGACAGAAGTTGACATGACAGTTTCCAGTATACAGTCAGCTGAGTTCCTGCTTTTTCAAATCTACTTGATGCCGCTCTTTGACTGTCATTCATACTACGGATATCGGTGGTTCACTCCGCTCCTATTTGTATTCATATCATGTATGTGATCCTCACCCGAACAGTTCACACCGTTCGGCCCTCTCGGTAGCGTAAGCTAGGAGTATGAGTTGGTCCTGAAAAGATGGTTTGTCATTTACACTCAAACTCTATATAACCCCAGTAATCAACCAGTAGCAAGAAATAGTTGCCAAAGTAGGTCGTCTGATGAAACGGCAAGAGGGGTGATTAACTGATTAACCCGCAGCCATCCAAACAAGAAAAGTGTGGAAACAATATGTTCTTCTTGAAAATATCGAATGTGCTCATGGTTTGGCCAGGACACTTTAATATGCTCAATGGGAAGTGATCGGGAGATCCGCTTTTCACAAACATGCTAGTCAGTATTAAACGAGTTTCAAAAGTGGTGATACTATATAACGATAAGCTATTGAGCAACACTTCGATTCCAGTGGTCTCATTCAACTTGGTCATGGCTGTCAAATTTCTTTTATGATGTTTTACAACTGAGAAAGTTGATCCTATTAGTTTACAACCGACATCTCATTATAAATGACCAGCAAATATTCTCAAACTGTTGGTCAAAGATAGCCCATCTGGCCAGAGGAAATGAGCCGACGAAAACGAACTATTTTTCCCACTTAAACGAACCTGACAGGCCACTTTGACTGCCGAGACAATCCCGGTGAAGGAAGCTCAGTCGTCACGTTTTGCGTCAGTTCTATGGTGGCAAACAGCCAAATGCGTTGGTCTTAAGTGTCAGTCGAATAAACACAAACTGCAAGTTGCAAATGTTTCCGTTCCTGTTCCAAAGATCGCAATCAACTATCCACTCGCATTTTGTCGTGGACGTTGTGGTTTCGCTTTATCAACCATTCGTACGTCTCTTCTTAAAGAATAACCAGCTAGGTGCCGTAGGGTGCCGCCTATCATATACGATATATTAGTGGCGATCTTTTATAGCTAACCATCTCACAGAACACGTACACGTATTTGAACTGCTGACGTGCATTCACACACAATGGGTAGCAGTAAGTTGTTATTCTCCCTGGTGGCACTTCTCTCATACCGCGTACATGATAGTTCGATGATCTTTTCTGGTCCGTCGTCTTCCAAGCGTTTGGGCTTGCTCCTCTGTTCCTGAAGTCGCTTGTGAGTGGTATATTACTCATGACGAAACTACCTGTTATACTACAATATTAAGATTATTAGCAGAACTTATTCCATCTATTTTTCGCATAGTGCCATCAAGAAATTTCGAGTAAATCACGGTTTTCTATGCGTAGAAAATCATCTTTGCTGTAAGAAAACCAAACTTAGTGATTAAAAATGATCCACATCGTCATTATATTATATGTTAAGTGACAGAGAATTACGTCAGTTTTAACTAAAACATCAGTCACACTTGCATGTAACTTACGTATTCCGATGACAGTTTCCCAACCCTTTTTTGAAAGAATCATTTCGTCTGGGATATTGTCCCGTTAGAACTCATAAGTAACAAAAACCTAACAATGCCTAAAATTGCTTTCAGCTTTCAAACTACCATAGCTTGTTTGGCCAGTTCTTTTCAAACGGAGCACTCGAATCTCGATTCTGGTGGAAACCGTCGGTGGTGCACATTTGGTCCAAGGTCACGACTGAAACTCTGAATAAGTTTTCTTGAAGTGACAATGTTAGACATTGTCCAACTACCTTTATGTTGTGCCTGAATGGATTGAAGTATCTACATGCTCGGCCGCTTTTGCTTACGAGTAATTCTCAGGTCGCGTGATCACTTTCAAAAGGAACGCAGTAGAGTATTTAATCCCAATCGGCGATCCTAGTAGAATTACACACAAGTGGATACGGTTGAATATTAGCTCATGTTAGTGAAGTCGTGCTCAATGTTAGCTTAATGGCGAAGTAGTCATATCGATTGTCCAAAGAAACCGTGCCAGTATTTCAACTCCCGGTCGCGGCAGGAATACGCACTATACTGATGAACACTAAAATGAGAGTAGCTCAACTACTGCCACCTCATCACCGAGCTCGGTGAACAACAGACCACCTCAGAAAAGCGATTTTTAAACAATAATGTAAACGTCAAATAATACCTCAGTAACAGAGTTCAACATTTTCCATCCAAACCGATGGAAAATTCTGTGTTAAGTCTATCATATTGCAAACAAACAGACAGGCAAAATATTCTTCTATTACTAACAATAACCTTACTTTGATAAGCAATGTGCCAGTAGTTTCAAACGTAATGAATCTTTAAAAGTGGTATATTTTTGATTCCCTGTGGATTTTTGCACACGGGCGTACTGTTCTACGGATAAATGCTTCTAACAGCTGATTATCAAACTATCTTGGGAAAAATGTAAGTGGTTATTGACTGCTTTTCCTGTTTATCCTTCGGGTTGATTTTCTGTTTAAGTTCTAGAGAAATTCAAACGTAAAATGTAGGACTGTCAGTTACATCAACCAACCCAAATCAAAGAGATAAAATATACTGAAGGTGAACATTCACCGAAGGAAACACCCATTTTATATAGTGGATAACAGAGATAACGACCGATCACCATTCATACTTTTAACAACTTAAAGTTTCCTGTAAACGCTCGATCTGTGGGAGTCGTTCCTCAGATGGCTAGTAATTGTAGCGAACTTCTGAATATATCTTACTGATATTCGTCCGGTATAACTACGACTTATTCAACTGATCGTTAACAAATACCTTCTTCAATTCTGCCCTGTTACAGATTATTTGAATTCATTTCTCGTGAGCTAGAAAAACAATGTTCCCACACATACTGGGACTCAATTTGTCCTTTTCTTACGTTATATTTCAAATTTGTTTACAACGCTCATTTCGAAGCCGTAAACGAACCAATAGGATTCAAGCAGTTAGACACATCTGGTCTATATATAGAATGGTTCATATGGCAAAGAAAAAACAGAGGATAAATTTGCGGCCTGCAAAGTTAAGGCGAAAATGCGTTGTGCATCATTGTTTATTTTGTGTTTTGTCCTCTTATATCACAATGGACGGCTCGCACAAGCACACGAGCAGTAAGTGAATTCTAACTTAATCTCAGTTTGAGTAATATCGGTTTCTTATTATCACGTACCTGCTAACTGTTGACAAAACTTTCATAACCCAACTTAACTTTTGTAAACAACAGCTCCACTTTTCCCCGAACATTTTAGTCATTTGATTAAAGATACCGTGCGAATAAAAGCAACGTAGGTTAACTCTTTTTTTGTAATTAATGTTTAAGTCTTACTGTCTTACTGTGTAAAAAATGTGTGACATTAGGAGAAGTACGAATGAAATTGTCTTGTTTCCGCTGACGTCAACGTAGCGTCAGGTTTGTCTGATATAGTCAGTAAACATGCATACTTCATTCCCGTTAATTCCTGTTGTTTTTCTATCGGTAGGCAATATCCATCACAAGAAGAATTCTGTTCTAAATGTCAAGTGAGTTTGAATTAGTCTGAGGTTGTTGACGTTTTGTTTTTGTAAACTCGTCTTTGGGAATTTATGGGCGATTTACTGTTCGGATTAAATTTGAATTCATGGGGTGAAATCAACTGCTGGCGTCATCTAATGAATTTTATCACATAAAACTGTAGTTTTAAAAACATACCAAATATTGTGGTTTTCATTTAAATCGTTATCTTTTGCCGAACACAATAACTTCAGAAACTTTGCATCATTTCAGTACAGTAACGATTTCACGGAATCGCTTACTCGTTATCCGTTGAACCAAGAATTAAAACATATTTCTCCATTTTCCCTAATGTCCTTATCCACGGATTATTTGTCCGTCGAAGTTGGTTTGTAAGAACAGCTTTATTATGTTCTGCATAACTATATTTTCTTAAATACTAAATAGTAAAACGCATAGCATACCCTGGATTAATTAGTTTCCAAATTCAAGCTTACTATTCGCAATTTTCCGAGAGCGTTAAGTCACTTTCTTATCCATCACTGTTGCTGCGCATTTGGAGCTAAAACCAGGACATTTGATATTGTCCACTTTATGTGTTAATGAAATTTGAGAGCTTGATTCGATTGAAGTGACGATTCAAGTAACCTACCACTTGCTATCTTCTCATTCTAGAGTGTTTGTTCGGATGTATTGTATGAGTATCCACGGGCTACGTTTGTGGCCAAACGTCGTGACAAATGGCGAGGATAAGCGTGGAAAATTGCGCGGATCAACCAGAATTGCTCTCCAGTTACAATCAGGTCAAAGTTTGACGAGTTGTGTGCGTATGCTTAATTATTTGCAATATTAGTTAAATGATGAATGAATGCACATGTGGAGAAGAGTGAATAAATTTCTTTTCATTGCACAGACCAGTTTTATGATTCTTCTCGTTTTCATATGTTGCCCAAAGAACAAGATTCATGAGCGGGTACCTAGTGGGATTAAGAGCTTAACTTGTTGGTAAAGACAGGTGCGAACTTGAAAAAACGTGAAAACAGGCAGACTTAGGGGGGACTTTGTAAAATCAATTTTGATACGACACCTAAGAACCCCAGAGCCCGATTTGAACCATAATGGAAAGTCTGGGACGGAATTCATGAAAGGCAGAAGTTTCGCAATAAATTTCATCGATTAAAGTCACATAATTGTTTAAATCAAGTTCAGAGTACGGTGTTTCGCTAGTATACTTTCCGATATTTTGGTAGATACTCACCGTCGAAGATTATTGCAAGTGATTTGCGTCCCGCACCGGATAGTTCCATTCACATATTCACTATAGGCCTGAAATACTAAGGACAGAAGACGAGTTATTAAAGGCTTGTACAGCACAGTCGGCCAAGGGAGGTTAGTTAAATATTATATTAAGGGATAATATACATGAATCAAAAATAGAAATGCTATAGTTTTGAACCGTGAAATTCACGCGCGGAAAATTAAGCAAATCTAAAAGTTTGGGCAGAAGATAAACAGCGTTAACCATGGAAGAAGCTCAAGTTTGAGCGCAGGTAATAGTGCGATTTTTAAAGGAACATGAAAACCATAATAAATGACATTCTGTCAGAAGATATGACTAGTTCATTAATAGTTAAACCGAAATAAACTATAGGAAACCATAGGTCAAGGTATTACTGTTTTTAGATGCCTAAATTAAGGAAAATATTGTGATGGATGCAGTAGGTATATACTCGGTTGTGTATTCATGTCCACTTCACAGGCTATCTCTTCGTTGACTGTTTCACCTGTGACCATGTGGGTGAATTGTTAGTCTAAAACAACCAACTAACAATGACAAACTTGTTTGTCGCAACAACTAACGGGCATGTCTGATTCACAAAATACGCCCGTAATGCTCATGCGCACATCGCGTTTGCGTTCGTGGTCACTGAGTTAGCGCCCGATGAACTTTTGGCTGCATGTTCGGACGACACTTATTCGGACAGGTGCATACGAAGGATGGCGAACTCTTCACTCCCAGTGCGAATATCCCTCTAGTATACAGTTGGCTGAAGGGTAAGACGGAGAACTCTACCTGAATTCTACTTTAACGATAGCTTATGTGGAAAACCATTCCTCTCCAGTCAAATTATATATAGGAAATTCAAAGTTTCAATAGGCATTAGTAAAGTATATTCAAATTATGATAATGGGCTACTCAACTCGTCTGGACCATGACTTCATAAGCCTTGTACTCAATTGCTGGATATGTTCAGGATGAAGTAGGGTCTAACCTACTTCAACATGCATAGTGTCCAATACAATGCCGAATTCACAATGCTCATATTATCTCATTTATATTCTTATCGAAGTGTGTGGTGTGTCTGTCAATGTATAACACACCAAATCTCTTAACCATAATTGCAAGAAGACAATAGGACTTGATTACTTAAACGACTTCACATTGACCAAAACAAGTTCCAGGCAATGAGCTAATATTTCTATACCATATGGAGACTTGATCATGTTTAAGCAAACTTTTGGCTCAAGGTATCAAGAAGAGCATCAAAATATGCTAAGTAGTCATGTGACTTTGCATCCCAGTATAGATTATTGCGTAAATTCAATGTAAAATGTGCAGTACTCAGACTGGCTACTTGCTTCCAACACCGTTTTGCAAGATTCAATCTATAGCTTCCCAGTTTTTATCTGTTTTTATTGAAAAGCCGAGCCCCGGAATCACCTCTGTTGTTTTGCGCAAACGCTGGTAATTATAAAGATGTGAATATTTTGCAAGAACAGCTTCACGGTCATAAACAGTAACTCGCAGAATACAATTTGTCCGTACAAGTAAATCAGTGTAAATTCACATACACTTATCAGTATGATTATGCTGTTTATAATTCTGGTGTACTTGACCCTGATGGCAGATAATTAGTTTTGATAATAAACTGTACAACAATTGTCCACTGTCTTCTAACAGCACTAAATCTCGTAGATGGAAACGATAAACTGTTTTCTCTTCAAGTTTTCATCAGAATGTTGAACTCTAGGCTCAAACATAAGTTGAATGGCTTGGGCAAGTCAATCATATTTAAGGAGAGATTACCGTTACTGAAACCAAACAAAAGAGATTTTCAGCGTTTGATAAATTGTGAGGTAATCACAAACACATCAGAAGAAGCGAAATCATTACCCACAAAGTGGAGGTCACGTAAGAAAAAGCGATTCAAGAATCTCATACAAACCTAACCTTCGAATAACCTAGTTGATGCCGAACAAAACGACACTATTTAGACTCTGATCACTTTGGAACTTACTGTCTAATTCTATAGTCTTGCGTTGCTCGTTATCAATGCGCAGAGCTGCCCTCGATTGTTACTTACACTCGAGAGTCAACTGGTGTGACGGATCCACTGGACGCCTCTACACTTCAACCTGGCACTTCGCCAGATTTACTTGTTGATTATCTGTGTGTATGTATGCCTATTGGTCGCAATAGTACGTTGCCCTGTTGTGTCCAACTGTTCGTCGGTGTTAAGCTACACAATTGTACCTCTTTTCCTATGATTGGGAATGTTCAGTTTGCATGTGTACCCTGCATCATGTTATATTCTTTTGATAACAGAAAAGCAGAAATTCAAAATTATTTGAACTTTCTCCACTCTGTACCAGTTCATGACCCCATTCATCCATAATAATCATTTGTTCTTAACTGCTTGAGTATTTTTTTACAGACCGTAAACAAGTGCATGTGAGATGATTGCAAATGAATATTTCAACTATACTATGATCATATATATTATCAACACTTTTGCTTGATAAACCTGTAATATACAGTTTTGTCAACTACCGTTGTAGTTTCGACATTTGCATTTAGTAGTAACTAGACTAAAAATGCCGGTATTGGCGACATCATCATCATCATCATGAATAACATTAAGTTAGGGGGTTTGTGTGTATAATCAAGTTTGAGCCTAAATGAGAATTGTATGAAACGTTTTGAAGTCTGGTGACTCAGACATCAGAGGAGTAAAAGAGGACCCATTTCCTTACGGCTGTTGATAAGAAGATTTGCACTGTCAAAGAACCTGGAATTTCTAGAATCCTTGTTACACTTTTTTTATGATATATCCAGATATTTGTTGTTTAAACCTGTAACGTTCATTTACAGGCAAAGGAATTAGGAAAATTGCACACTGTAATGCAAAAAGAGCACAAGATATACGAGGTTTTATTTTTCAATTTGACGTACAGACCACTGCTCACTAAAAGCCTCACTCTAAATAACGTAGTCTACTGATTCAATATTTTTACTTCTGAAGATGATTGTGTTTCAAACTTACAAACGAGGACGTCAACGATACATAAGTTTTTTGAAAAAACTTACGGTGACGTTTACTAACCAGTTGACAATGTAAAACAGAAGTCAGTTAGCACAAGTACGTTTCCACCACTTCAGCCTTTCTCTTGGATGACATTCATGAGGCCACCACTGAAACGTGATGGCAATATGCCGAATTTATATAGCGATTACAGGTTTACTCTTAATCGATCTCTGTCATGATGAATTGTAATATATTTGGGCTAAACAATGTTCGAAGTCGCTTTCTTGTCCTTCAGTTTTTCTTCAAACTTGGCAATAAAGACATATTTGTAGGTCTTATCTGATGAAAATTCCAGTGTGATAAATACAGTCAACATTCCGTTCAGATTAATTCGTCATCAATGTTTGTTCCTCGGTCTAAGTGCTTCTCTTTCTATTTCCTATGGGGTTATGAATTTCACTACTATTAAGCTAAATGTAGTTGATCAAGGTGATGTCATTGCGTACCGTTCTACTAAAACCGTTCATGACAAACGATTGTACACCTTACTTGAACAGTTTTTATACGTACAATGTTGCCATAAACGCTTCATAATATACTGTTGCAACAGTCACCGTTTCACATCTTGTTTACACAGCTGATGAGAACGTCTTGTGTAAAACCCAACCACCTACATGTAACGGTTATTCCTTTACAGGTCTTAATGAGATGCGTTCTGTAGTGAACTAATTAGGGTATTATTTACGATTCATTTTAACTTTCACTGACAGAGCGAGTACACTTTAAGAAATAACAAACCGAAAAGTCTCATCGTAGACCAAAGCGCTTTACAGTTCTAAACTGCCAAAACTATTTCATGTCCATTTCCGTCGGGGTTACAATGAAGTGTGATTACTGATGCCTAATCCACCAGAATTTGGGCTGTACCAGAATGGGACGGACATCTTGTGTTGTGCTGAAAGGATTATGTCTAGAAGCAAACACAGAAACTAATATTCCCTGGGTTAATATGACTTTACAGATATATGGTTGACACTCATTTATCCATTGTTATTGATCACTAGTCTTGAAGTTTATCTACAGTAGTTATTGTTCGTCGTTCAAATCATCTGCAGGAATGTTACGACGGTGGATTGCTTCACCCGCTGCACGTGCCTACTACATTTATCATCGCAATGCAAAATGTATCCCATCATCATAATCATCATCATCATCATCATCATCATAGACAACAATACATCAGTGGTTCACATTGATGATTAACTGCCACGCAACCATGGAGAAGAAGAAACAAACAATGGTTAGGAAGAGAAAAGAAAAAAACAGGGAAATGGGAGGGGACCTAATGACTAAAAATAACTACGTCTCTGTTCAAACATACAACATCAAGGCGCCTACGCCTTGCAAACAAACAACCGAGCTGTACGTGAGAGTAAGGCGTCATCCGCAAGACAGCTTCCTCTCAGGTGAATATCATCCCGATATAGTAAGTAGTGGACCTTGATCATATCAATACTAACTGTGACTCGTCCAGACTTGATTTTTTAAACAAAAATATTACCATTATACTATGTAATCTGTTTGAAGTGATAGGAAATTAGGAATGAACTAAAGTTCTGCGACACCAAATTAAACATATTATGTGAATGATCAGACCATTGTAATCCCACCAACATGATCCGGCGTTTTGAATAATCTTACACTCTGATTATTTGATTACTGGAGAAGTGTAGTCCATGGTTTCCATCGACTGCTCAGCAGCCAGAGTTTAAGTAAGGTTTACTATGAGCTGTCTCTATTTGTAGAACTTTTGTTCGCAAATTGCATCCTAGATCTTTCAAACAATGTCTTCTAAGGTATGGTAGTGCGTGTAAACAGAATACTGTGGTTCATTGCTGTACGACTATCATGTTTTGATTACTAGTGATAAAGTTTCCTGTTGGCTTGAACCATATTCCTGTACGTCACCAACTGTAGATTCTAACTTCACGGCTCTACCGAATACGCTCAGTCGTCAAGCTGTTCACTATGCTCTTCATTCGAACTTTAGTGGGGGGGGGGTAATTGTAAGTAAACGTTTCAATTCCATCTTTAACAAATTCGTGTTTTATTCCACTGAAATGCAATTTTGTTACTAGCCGTTTCAGTCTCAGTTCTTTGTTGAGCCCAATATTTTGCTGCATTTATTTCATTGCACTTCCTGGCATCTGGTTCTAGAATATTGTAGCAGTGCGCAAACAGTGCTATCGGATATATGTAACTTGACTCAGAAAACGAGATGAGTTCGGTTCGTGTGGTTCCAACAATGTCTAAGGGTGTGTTGAATTTACCAACTGACTCTAAAGTAGTCTTTTGTGGAGCCCCCATTGTATGCTTAGTCGTCTTCACCACACCTCCTCGTTAATTCGGAATGTTTTAACATACAGAGGCAGTTACTCGAACAACAGTGAACTTTCCCGCCCTCGTCTGTGTTTTAAATCTGATGTCGTTAATTACCGTGCTACGCCCAGTAAAGCTTTGATCAGGTCAAATGTGAACACTAGGATGCAATTATTGTTGGCGGTTTGTAGTTAGAGTGACCTGTATATCTTTCCGTGTGGGTTCTTGAAAACAACTACACTCAATTATGACAGCCTCCAGGGCAAATTTTAGTACATCCCATTACATTTGAATATGTATACCTTTGAGCAAATAGGCACTGATCAACAATAGAGAATTTACTGATCAAAAGATTATGTCAACTCATTAGAATAATTTTTCATACAAATGGTGATACTACACTTATCACCTTATTCCTCATTTAGCTGTAATAATAGAAGACTATGATCACATGACGGAATAACAAATCGTGAAATATACAATTTATCAATTACAATCGTAGGATTTTTGTACAGTTCGCTAACGTTTGAAAATTGTAATCTTGACTATTGAAACAAAACCGTAGGCAAGAGCCATGAAAGACTGAGGCAACCTCTACAGATGTTACAAGTTAGAAAATTTGGTAGGTCTTGACTGTAGAAAAAGTATCTGAATTGAATGTCCAAACTTAGAATGAAGGTGACTACAAGCGTAACTCTTGTAGATGTAAGTTACAGATGGAATCTGCTAGTGGCTTCGATTTGCTCATGGTGACATTACGCGGAAAAATGTACAGAACTTGTCAGTAGGACATTTCGCTGCTAGCAGATGCGCGTAAAAGAACTGATCTGAAGTTTATTCAGCCATCCATTAACTCCTAATCCACGGTTTGCTTGAAACACGAGTAGAAGTATCATTCAGTGCATCGCTAAATGACATTGTACTGGCAAAACAAGCGAAATTACGATGTTCACTAATCAGTCATTGAGTGATTTTTCTTCCTGTAGTTTTGCATCATATGATCGTCTATTAGCCTATAACACCCCAAATTGAACGATAATAACAGTTAGAAAGCGGAAATCACTAAACTTGGTAACCGCGACTACCTGAAGAATCACAGTCATTTTTGTACATAAAAAATTATGACGCGACAACTAGTAACCGAGGTCTTCACAACCTGAATCTTAAAAATCACTGTGCAACCATCAAAAACTTTGAAAATTTATCCAGTTCAATTGAAATGGTTCATTCTTGTTGTGGACAGCTATTGTCAGGCAGCACCAATTTAATACCCAGGTGTTTATGGTTTCGAGTTCAGCAGTTTTTCGCTGTGCAGTAGACCGCCAAACAATTTGTGTCGTATTTGTATGATTATGTAGATCACAGAGAAACAAAAACAAGTAAAATTGAACATCAAAAACATTCGACCGCGACTTATGCATTCAGGTTGACTTTCCAGCCAGCCTCCTTCGAAAGAGAGTACTAGACTACTCATTTATAAGCAAATATCTTTCACTCATGAGTAGGACATTAACAACAATAACGCCACAAACAGTATTTTTGCATGCACAAGAGGGACTATTGTCTGTCTCAGACCGATATTTCTTGATTCATTTTCTTCAAATAGGAATTCATTTAGTGGAAGTAGTTGAAATGAAATGCTGCGAGGAAAACCTCAAATATCTGCTTCATTCACTTAGAGTGAAAATATGGTAAACTTGTGAAATACTGTATCTAAATGGACCAATGGAGTTTTCATGACTAGCTAGTTAATTATCGTCCTTCGTTTTTCCTGTTATTTTTATTCCGACTACCATGTTTATTGATCTTATCAACATTCTCTCTTGAGGATACATTGGCTAATATAGTCTTGCAGTAATGTCATCGTTCTTGCTATGATTGTGTAATCCGATCCAGGAAAAGCAAACATTATTTTGACTATGAAAAATGAGTACTACACTGAATGTTACTTGTACCGGTGATGTTTCCGGAAGACAACATTCTAATTATTCCATCGTAATTTATATTCAACCGATCGCTATGAGTCTGTCACTGCTAACCTTCAATTCTCACTACTTCCAAGAATGTAATACTGCTGCTATCAGTCTTTCTATCACGTCTGTGTATATTCTTATCAACCAAGACTAGTACTCTCTAGTGTCTAGAGTCAATGAAAACCCCATTGTTCTCCTGTTTAACACAGATTCAAAATTTACCTGTGCAAGTTCACATGAAATTGAAAAAGTCAACTAGATTCAATTTTTTCTTTTGACTTAACAAGAGTAGGGGGCTCCGGGTAATCACAACTGACGATTTTACCGCATTGATAGCATGAAAAGAGGACAAACAAACCGTCTACTATATGCACGTTTGAATACGGCAGTGAATCGCACCAGATACACACGAGGATATTGGTCAACTGTCGGATTGTAGTTTGCCCAAGGGGAAAGGTTGACTTCTTGTGAAACTATTTGCTATCAGATTAAATCCACCGGTCCTAATCTCCACGACGGCATTATACAGTATAGAGCTAGGTACAGGGGGCAACTGGATGTGCAGATTTTGAAACAAGAATCCAGTTCAAGCTTTCCGCGCGTTCACTGGCCGACAAACTGGGATTTTCAGCGATAAACACCGAGCTATCTATAGGAATGTGATAGTCATGAGCTCAGTACCTTTTGATGATTATGAAGTAAAGTGTATTTGGAATATTTGCACAATTTCACATTTTCGAAATAATAGTTCTACTTTCAATGTCACTACATGTCCGTTTTGTGTTTTGCATGTAATAATCACACACACACACCAGAACTTCTTAGCTCCGCCTGTGACTGAGAACACATTCTTCTAGATAAGCACAGCAACGCTCCCCATAACAATTTTGAACACAGCGACCAAATGCAGTTTTTGTACAATGTGTGAATATGGGCTTTTTGTTCACAAATTTTTCTCCAATGTAGGCAATTTACGATTTTTTTTCAATATATGGGCTCAGGTCACTTAAACACAGGAATGTCTACATCAGAGTTGCAACACCTTCCGTTATTATACCCACGAAACGTTATAATCTATCTCCAAGTAACCGGCTTTACACAAATCGATAATGTTGCAAGTCAGCCGTTTAGGTAATATTTTCGTTATACACTTGAAGCAAAACGCAAGTACCGTCATCACTCAAGCCAATTTCTACGGGCGTTATTTCAACGACGTCTTGCTATTCACCCATATGGAAGTAAAGACAACAATTAAACTCGATTCAATGAGCTAAACGAATTACAAAATTACCTTTATCCTTGAGCAGGAACATGTTGAATACTTGGATGTCTTTGAGTATTCTTATGAAACACCAGAACAACAACTCCGTACTGCGGTCGGTCTACCGGAAACACACCTGGATTGGGCAGTGTCTGAACTTTCGCAGTTTTGTGCTGATTCAGTATAAAACTCGGTTTAGTAAAAACTGCTTAATCGTGTAAGACAAATCTGTTCTAGCGAACCAGTGGCCAAAGGCGTGTCATTGCTGAGAACTAAGCTCAAGAAAATAGCTATTCTTTGGAATTCGACGAACAAAAACTGGCTGTAGCGATGGTTCCAACGGTTCCAAAACTAAATATCTATCTCCGTTCGCAATACAAAAGTAATAACATTACTGCCGTGTTGAAAAGTCGTCTCACGGTGCCTATGAAACGCGCGTTTCACGCATCCCAACCAATCATGCTGTTCAACAATACCCGAGTCCCAACACCGCCACTGAAAACATCGTTACCGTTCGATGCCGAATCTTACATCACTACTGAATCCCTGTGAAAGTATCCAGCCAATTAGATGAGCAGAAAGTAGCGGTAATTACGCAATCGGGTCAACAAACACATTTCACTTTGGGTTTGCAAAACGCTGTGAATACCAGAATGCCGGACTCAGGTCAGAATGTCCAAAGTCACACGGAACCAGCGTCATCGATTGTCCCGACTTTTTTAGATACCGTATTACTGATAGGTAGCGTGGCAGATCTTTGATTTTAGATGAGACCCAATCTGCCACATTACTTATCAGGAATAACATTTCTGCGCCCAACAGTGGCGTTCGTGGATTCCAACGTGAACTGTCCGAGAAATTCTGCCGGAATAGTCATTCCTCTGGATAGTTTGGTGGATTCCTTATGAAATAGTGGGACGGGTGGATAACAGAATCCAAATGTGAAATTTCCGAGCTCCTGGCTTGGCTTCGTAGCTGAGCTGGTAGAGAGCTTGCAGTGTTGAGGCATGATGTTTTTGTAAATATGTCGATCTCAAATAAATTTGGACAAGGTCTTTCGGATATGTAACACAACAAACATCGAAGGTAGCTCTGGTTCGCTGAGACGATAGCTAATAACAAGTGGACTTGTTCATCAGTACCAGATTGCTCTGGCAACTGATGTGCATGAATCTATATTTGTTTGGTTGTTGATTTTGTTGTATAGCTTCAAAATGTCCACTGAACTTTGCTATACAAACCCACAGATTGCACTAAGTACCTGATGAGATGCAGTAAAATGTGTTTAGGAGATAAATTGTGCAAAAATTGCTTTTGAATTTCTTGTTCACATTCTTTCAAAGGACAGAATTTTAGTCGTAAACTATTCGGACTGTGTTCCCACAATTTTAGTGTCCAAGTCAAACTCCGCTCGTTGCTAGTCTCTCGTTCGACTAATCTGCTGTTATGATGAAGAATGCATGTATTCTTTCAGTTTGAGCCTCCAAATATAAATGTTTACGTCTGTTTTGCTGTCAGGTGAAAATAACATACGAAATAAACCTTTTTCAGAATGATGTGCTTTCTGGTTTTCGATTGCTGATACATGTTAAGGCCGGGATATTCAAATGGTAAGACCAAAAAAGTGAAGGGATCGAAAACTGCAAGGACTAACAACTTTGCACAGATTTCATTCGGATACTTCACTCGGTGTCCTTGATTTCACTAGAGGATTTCATTTTTCGGAGTATACACCACATGGTATGTCTCATCTTTTGTTATAACAGATTTCTCACTGCCCAAAAGCAATACCACATCTTATACATTAATCATACTGCGGACAACTATGGATATCGGTGATCCTGTGCTACATTGTTTCGAAGAGGTACACTATAACGCATTACACGGAAATCAGCGTTGATTACAAAAGATAGAGAGAAACCACGGTAGTTATTAACTCTATTCAGCCGAACCTATCATTGTCTCACGAAAAGGAATCGAACGGCAGTTTAGCTTTCTTATATGTACTCATCAATAGACGTGGGGACTGGACACTACAACGATCGGTCCATCGCAAAGCAACATGGGGCGGACAATATCTCTAGTTCACTAGATTTACCCCACTAGCATACAAGAGGGGTTTGATCAAAACTCTACTTCACAGGGCCAGGCGTATTTGTGTCACTGATAAGCTGCAGACGGAACAAGAAATGCCGAAAAAACGTCGCTGGCAAACGGATATCCTGAAAATTTCGTAGACATTCACGGCATGATGAACAAATGCAATGAACCGGTGAAAATAGCGCAAGTGAAAGATTTGTTTTCATTTTTGCCATTTAAATGTAATCATCTGGCAAACGACATCAAGCACAAATTGCAATGTGCCCTATCCCGTACGGATGCGGCTGCCCAATTACGCTCGGTTCAAACCACCAAAGGATCAGTTCCACACAATCGCGAAACCCGCTTGTCTGACCAATCTGTCTCTCACGTTGTCTATCAGTTCACACACAGTTGCGGTGAAGTTTACATAAGCAGAACAGACCGACAGCTATCTCAATGAGTGGCAGAACATAAGTCGAACGGGTTAAGAAAATACAGGACACGACAACCTGAAACAAGTAAATCTGTTGCTCGAAGCCCCGCATCATCGACTGTCAGATTTCTCATGATGACAGGTCACCAGGTTGACCCACTTAGATCATTCAAAATATTGCTACACCATCAGAACCCGCAGCTACTGGCCTTTAACGAAGCTATGTTGACCAGAACTCATCAGCGGACGCTGTATGCAGGAGAGTGGTTGAAGCAACCCATAGGGTTTCAGTTATAGTTATGACATAATACGTGGTGTGGCTGTATACGTGTCCATACCCTGTCTATCTCTATTTGTGTTTGAGACTGATGAGAGTAAACAAAATGTTAACATATCGCAACATATCTTCTTTCTGCGCTGATGAAGTTATTACTATTATTCTGGTTTTAGCGGTCACTTTCTCACATTCCGGGTGTTGCCCACTTGCATAAAAGAACAGTAACGTTGATCTAAACGTGTAAACGTTTGAATCACTAATGGAATGCAACAATCTATAATCCGTGACTTGTTGACGTTCGCTGATTTAAATGGACAACACTTATTTCGAACAACTAGTTTGATTTGGTTACTGCCACAAGAACAAGTGACAATAGTTACAACTTCTATGATGTTTACCTTCAAATGGACACTACTAGATTTTTATCATAATATAGAAGCACCCAGTTGAAATTAGCTAGGAGGTTTATAAGTAGCCATCTTAATCCTTTACGAACAGATGTGTTTATCAGTTTGGCTAAGACATGTACGAGCATTGCATGTAAAGCGGTGGTCAGAAGACACTCGTGAAAACCCACGCAAATCTGAGACAATTTAATCAAACTTTTGACATATTTTCTGTGTTCACTCATTAAAATCGAGAATACAGGGAAGCTTTTGATCATGCAACTGAGAGCAAAAGCATACAGGTTGAAAAGTAGTCGCACTGCATATTCTTATAACTAAAAACCGCCTCCTACGGTGTTCCGACTGCATTTTCTAAAAGAGACTCCCGATGATTTCATGGTATGTTAGCCATCGGAATACAGGGGAGCATTAATATTCTTCTGGCGAACTAGTGAAAAATGAACCATGTTTTTATAATCAATGTTATGTCATAGGCTAACGGAAATGTTACGGAATTAGAAGAAGCAAGTAGATATGTTACCATTTAAAAACAGTTAAGTAGTCATACGTTACCATTCTTGTACAGGCCGACTAAAAATTGACAGTAAGCTAATGACATTTCGGTCGGTTTTTGATGGACGTTTCTGAAAGACCAGTGTATTATGTACAGTTTGATCACTATTCTCTATCTTTTAACACAAAGTTAGTCTGCACCAGACACTATCAAGTCCATCGATAAAACGTAGTGAAGTTTGCTCCCTAAATCCTACGCTGGTAGTAACATTCCAGGGCAGTATGACTACTGATTCTACGATTCATCCATTTAAACTCCGGTTGATAGTACGATGTTGGTGGTAAGTTTATTATGTATGGTTCGAAACCATTAGTGAGTATGGAACAGGTCGAACGCGCCTAAACCAAAAGACAGTCCTGAACGCTAAGAAGGCAAGTAGCAAGAAGTGACGAGTGGAAATGTGTATGTGCACTGTTTGAGATGAGTCAACAGAGAAGCTGACGACGTATTACCGTTAGATTTTGTGAATACAAGTCAGTCGTGGAAAACAGTGGTTGGATTGATGGCTGATTATTTTCACATGGTTTGTGATGGATATTCATAAGTAAACAACTCGTCAGACCAAAGGTCTCTTGCAGCTCCAACAAGTTGACATTCTGGTAGAAAACAGTTTAAAATTGGTTTAAATGGAATGGATCATTTGAATTCTCCAGGACGAGTGCTAATTGGAGCCGGCTCGCCTTTCCAACTTAATGGAGTGAAGGTTCATGGCGTTGGGGACCACCCTTCATCAGGTGCTAAAGTACAACCGAAATTCGTATGAAGATGGAGTGTTTTTACTCCAAACAAGTGCTCGGTAGCGTACATTCACAAATGAAATAAACAGAACATAGAATGAGTTGCAGACTGTATATAAACTTAATTTTGATAGCCCACTTTTTCTCAGGTGAAGTGATGAAATATAACAGCGGATTAATTCGAAATGCTTTCCCGCTGTGCACACAAACAAACGGCGCTAAAGTAAATGAACAGAATCACTTCTGAAGATAATCCATTTCATTCACAGAAGTAATTACTTCCATATGAAACTCTTATTAAATATATGCATCCAGAGCGGTTGAATAGTGGGCGTACATTCTCTTGCTTTTAGGCAGTTTTCCGTTAATTCTGAGGGAACCACTTCGTTTCACATTCGACTGCAACACTGCTAGCAAAATATTAATGACTAATCACCCGAATACTGTTGACTGATACAATACAAACGGTCATGCTATAGAGGAGCGTAAAGTCACATTGTAATTCTCGTTTATGTTTCAGCATAGACTGTAACAGAAGTATTCATGATTTCATAGGATAAATGGTCATAAATACTTTAAGCTTAGTTACAGAACAGTTTGTGGACAATCGGCAATTTGACATACCGGCTTAGTCGGTCTGTACAAGTCAATGACCAAGTCAATGATCAGTCAATGATCAGTTTCTTGATTGTTACCACTCATCAGGTACGTGTTCCTTATGCTCTTCGAGCACACATCGTCCCACAGAAGGTTTGGGATAATAATCCATTTTTGAGTTGATGGTGCTGTTCATTTTACACACAGTGAAGTCCTTATATAAGCATGCATTTTATGAGTACACAAATGATATACGCACAGGCTTACTATGCTTCAAGTTCTTGCTTGCTATTGTAATTTTACAAACTAAGGTGGCATAAGGGATTTTTACTTCCCGTTCACGTTGGCCAACGAATGTAGTATCAATATCAAGTTTCCCTGTAACAGTAGAGCTTCATAGAGGATCTGGAGACAAATTAGGTTTTCCCATATTTTTTGTAATTACCTTTAACACCCACTCATAGTCACGGACTTTAATGTACCCGGGAAAAACAAGTCAAAAAATCGCAGATGAAGTTGTAACTACAAAGCCTTTCAACCTACTCATAGGAATTAACAGCTAAACCACTTTGGATGAATACTGTAGTAAGAGGACAGAAACTTGTAAGTATTGACAGTTTGTTCTGATATTTCAGCACTATGAACAATTTAGTCTATAGACACATGAGACTAGTGGAGAGCGCCTGATGATGGAAACAATCAGACTGGAAACAGAACTATACGTATCATGCCATAATGTTCTCAAAAGATTCTGTGGACGACGGACTGCTTGTTAAAACTGCAAATGACCACTTAGGTCTAGCTAGTCGTAATGGTATCATTGAAATGAAGAAAGTATGGATCGATAAGACATGGTGTAAACTGACATTTCTACTGGAATCAATCCGATAACCTTTCATTATGATAAGCGGTTCAAAATCCTCCACTTCCTACGTCTCCACCACAAAAAGGTACACTATGATTCGTATCGATAATCTGATGTCCTCGAAAAAAATATTTATAAATTACAGGTTACATACATGGGTAATATTTCGACTTAATTACTGGCTACTTTAGTCTATGTGTTTACACGTTTTCTGAGTGGACTATCGTTGAATGATAGTCTTCTGTGTACCAGTTAGAGAAACTGTTGAGATCTACAGTTACATGCAGTCCGTCAACCACAGCGGCAAACCTTTTGTATCAGGCAGAACAGGAAGAACCACTGAAGGTTTATTCAAATAAAACTAGTTCAGAACATAAACAATTAAGGATTAGTAAAACATTCAACTTACAACCATGGAAAATGGCCGTCAACAATTATAAGCCAATAATGCAGAGGTGTAAACAATTAACTGGGATGGTAAATACAGACGAAAAGGGAGCTCAAGTAAGTAGTCATAATATCAATCTGCAGTATGGTGTGTGTAACAGTTTGAGAAACGTTTGACTAACATTTGATGTAATCAACACATGGGGGTATACATTAGTGACCAATATTACGATAACCTAGCGAATGGGATTTAGGCCTGGAAACAGTTGATGTTACAGTTGTGCAGGTCCTAAAAGGTGGATGGATGGCGGGGCGGTAACATCCCGGGACCAGGTGTGGCCGTTTGGGTGTTACAACTTCCAGAGAGACGTCATACAATCGCACCATCCTTTCCACCTACACTAACTCGAACAAAATCTATCGATTTTAGTCAGAACCAACACGTGGTATTTCAGGAGTTTTTTGAGTCACTACTTAGTGAATAAAACAACGGGAACTGATCTAAAGCAGCGTGTATCGACTAGAAATATGAACATCTTCGGGATTTACCTAGGTCAAATATACGAGCACGGAAGTAAGCCATGAGGCAATTATAAAAGAAGTTACATCAAGACTATGATTATTCGCCGTCACAGCTTACAACACTTGATGACTAGATCAGAAAACTGGTGTGACTTCAGACTAGTGCATTTAAGTACACTTTTCTGATTACAAAAAAAGACAACTAATTTAGTTAATCTTACAGTTTACGCATTTGTGATTTAAATTTCTATGATAAACTCCTTACGGTTTTCTCTCGAACGTTCTTTTTTGCTTAGCATCTTCACACGATTTTGACCCCCTGGCAAATGGGAACATGGAGGTGTGATTTGCAATCCATCAAGAGGTCTACAGTCATGAATAATCTAAGGACCCTGTTAGATAAAGCGATAGTTGAGCTATTCTGCTAGATGCCAGAGTCACCGACTGAAAACTTCGGAGAATATTTTTCGAAAGATCACAATAATTAGTTGAAGCATTCCTTGCGACTACTCTCAAATTAATCTATAACGAAGCTCAAGCATCTTTTATTCAAATTTCAGAAACAGTCCATAATCAAACTGTATTTCATGCCATAGGAAGTTGCAAAAAATATAATTGTTCCTTATTCCTTAGCTAACATGCATAATCTATTGAATCTGGGATAATCACAACAAAGTAATTATCTTATAACTTTAGCATTCTGCTATTCATCAAGCAGGAAGTTTCGTCAAGGTTGACTGAGCATGTATGCCCAATGGGTGGCAACCAGTCATAAAGTCGGTCGTGTGTTTCGGGCGAAATTTGACTAGCAAATCACATAATGGCTACCAAAAATGCCCGAATCAACCAAGTCTAAACTTTAGTCTATGTTGTAAAAAATTCCACATAGTTATTATAATTAATAATTTAAGATTTCGTGTTCACACTAGCTGAACCACAAAGACTTAGGAAACCAAGTCTAAATGAGCTATCACAGATGGGCCTGCAAGGCAGCCCGTGAAAGCTTACATTTTGGCATTTTGCGACTCCTGGAAACAATTATCACTGGCCATTATATGAAGACACCATACCGAGGGAGGAGAGACATGGATAAACTGACTGAGTGTATTCACTGCTAGAACGCATGAACTGTTTGTTACGTACTGATGATTAGCTGAAGAAAAGTAAATTTGTCTACAAAATGCGCTGCTCATTCTTCTCTATACAGTTATGTTCTTGTAAACGCAAGTCTTCCGAACTGACTATCCGAAGACAATTAACACTTAACTTTGAGTTTAATACCAAATATAATAATATTTGTATTTTTCTCAAAATTTTCTGGACACAATGAATGCGTTTTGTCTCTTCATCTTGTGGATTCAGGTGTTTTAGTGAGCTTAAACTGTAATCATTTTCGGCTATTCTACAGCTTCATAATCTGAGTGTTTCTTGCTTGTTTACCCGAGCGTTCGCTTGATTTGCAACCAAAGTGAGAGATAACTATCATTTTACATCGGTTCCTCAGTGTCACACTGAATTTTTATTTCTACTGACCTCTTGAAATTTTCGGGACTGTTGGGATCATTTAGTCTATCTCATAGTCCCCGCTGGCATCACTGGACTCACAGACTGTACAAAACTCACTGACAAACTGCAGTCTGCTCAAACAGATTCAGAATATATATATATATATATATATATATATATATATATATAATCAGACGTGTTCCTAAAACTGCATTCAGGCAAGCTGAAACAGATCTAACGGAAAGCCCTTTAGAAGAATAGCAGTTCATAGAGATATAACTAACGTTGTTTTCAGCTCCAATTTAATTCGATTTTG
>LUCH01000685.1:21942-36917 GCA_013368495.1 Paragonimus heterotremus | reverse complement strand
AGAGATAAAAGACTGTAAAAGATTGTGGGCTCACCTATCCAGGTATTCTTTCGTTGAAACTCGCGTTGAACAGTGGCCTCTCTTTGTTCATGTAAACTAACAGTATCCTACTCAAGCGTAAGTTTAATCGACTAGGGGGTGCGCTAGAACTCGTCTGTGCTGGTTGAACTGGCTGATAGTGGATTGACGCATAATGGGATTCAGCCATCCCATGAATATGTAAATAAAGAGAGGTCCGAGAACGAACTCCTCCGACACGCCACGTGTCTGGCGATACGGCAAATAGTTGAATAACAGTTGTACACGAAAAGTACGTTGAGGCTGAGACTCTTTCAATCCCAGTAAAGGTATCCCGATATCGAATCCGGTCTCAGGCATAATTACAAACAAAACTAACTGTTTCTCGCAGCGGTACGTCAGGCTCGTTCTGAAATATGAAAAGCATTATTAGTTGGTGTCGTTACACTCTCGTGTTGTAAGAAATCATTTGAAGCACAACATTCTTAGACTTTTATATCTGTTTGGAGGTGAATAGCGATTTATCATCTCAGGCATTACCTTGATGCTCCAAGTTCATTCTCATCCGCTAACGATGCTTATTATAAGTTGTCGCAGTCGTTTTGTCCCCCTTTTGGGTGAATGAAATCAGGCACAAAGTAAACCAACAGCGTTGCACGCAGCTATGCTTTGTCATATTCTGCGCCAGTTCAACCCGGACTCAAGATATTGGTTAAACGTGTAAGATCTTACTAGTTTACTGAATGGAATGCACGTAATATTTCGTTGTCTCCTCATCCTGGGTGCACGCATTCCGGCATTTCATAGCTAGCGTGAATTCAATATGATCACTCATATTGAATTATCACGCAGGCGACCTGTTTCAACGGCGTACAGAAAACATGATATCACATAAAATTCCTTGAACGTTCCAGCTGGTCGGCAAACTCTCAACCAAGATACGTGCTACGGGCACATACACGCGTGCGCAAACCTACAGTGCTTCCCTAGGGAAAACCACGCAAAAAAGTCACTGCTCTTCAAGAATTATTAGTACTATTGTGGTGGACTGTCAGGCAGATAGTGCGAGCATTCCAACTCCCGATGGAATACCTCAACACAAGAGGAGGTGCATTCAGGACGGCGTGGGCGACCGGATGAGTCATTGCTCGACCTGATCGGACTAACGGACGAGATGTGACAGCCGAAATAGTGTAGCGAACAGGCGTCCAATAAAGCAAAATCTCTATTGTCCAACACGCTATTTACCATGCCACACGCGCGCTTGTGATTTTGAATCACAATTCCAGTCCACAACACCCCCCGGTTTCCGCTCACACGTCGTGTGCACTTCTACCCGGTTTAGGTGTGTGAGTTACGTCTTCTATCCAGGGGTTTCCGCCCGCTAATCCTCGTCCGTTGATCATATTTTGTTGAGCGATAGCTTGTCCGGTCGCTGGTGCTGTCCTCCGTCCATCCACTGCGTGCTTTGAGCGTACTCCACAGCCGCGTCGAGATATTCCTGAGAGTGTTGGAATAATCATGCCTTCAACTTGGTCATCCATCCTTTTTCGGCTGCCACGTCTCACCCGTTGGTCCGATCCAGTCGAGCGATGACTCATCCGGTCGCCCACGTCGTCCTCCATCCGCTCGCTGTGGGTTTTTGGAAGCACCTCCCCCTGTGTTGAGGTATTCCAGCGGGAGTTGGAATGCTCGCACTATCTGCCTGACAGTCCACCACACTATGCACGACATTTGTTGCACCTGGTACACGATTCGAAGAAACCCTCCACAGTATCCTTACGCAAGATAAGTTTCGCGATTTGAAAAGAGTCCATCCTCTCACAAGCAGAAACAGTACAACTGTCTTACAAGACCGAAGTGGGTTCATTTTGCGAACGGACCGTATGGCTAGTCGATAACCTGAGTACAACTGTTCAGAAACAATTTTGAAAAATTCTTCTAGTGAACTACGGCCTTATTTACGCATCAGCAGGAAATTAGCATTAGGGCTGTTCACCTCACCGGAAAACTGGACATAATCCGAACTAATTTTGTCATATGAACCAAACAAACGTTTTTCTATTCCCAATAAGTTTAGTGTAGATGAAATACGCGCTAACTAGACAATGAGCAATTGAACTTTCCGGAACAATGGCAATAAAAGCTAATGACCATTCAATAAACAAAAAGAAATGAACTACGCTTAGCTAGTTTCTGAAAATTCGTAAAAATCGTGAACCAGTTGAATGGCATTCATAGATCTATTATTTTTTTCTCCTACTCTACTTTTTAACCAGATACTGAGCTCATTTAGAATGAAGCCTATACTGTTGTATTGTTAGTCGATAGGTAAAACATACTAATCTCCCTCATTTGGTCACTGTGGAAAGCAGACCAACCATAAATCATCTCAGCCAAAGTGCGAGAATGTTACTGCAAAGGTAATAAAAACCGATATAACAAGCCATGGAGAGGGGGGTGCTTTAGAGTCAAGTGCACTCAAATTGTCTTCAGTACTAGAAGATGGTGAGATCAGTTTTATGGGACCCAGGTAGTAGTCATGAGTTCATGTCTTTGTTGAAGGTTCTTACTTATACCATCCTGACCTTATCCATCGGGTCCCACAAGATTAAAGTTCTTCTCAATTCATGTACTATGTAGACACTGTCCCACTACTGTAAAATATTTTGGTTAGGCGGAGTGTCTTAAGTATGTGGACAAAAACCTAACAGAGTAGTTTCTTAGCACTAAGCCAGAACGAATCACACATAAACATACTATCTAAACCATACTGCTTTCGACCAGACCTGGTGGGCTTTTGGTGGGGTACAGAATATCTACCCTTTCTCTCTCATCCAGGTGATCGTTGTTAAGACTGCTTTGGTGACCATTGTTAATGTGACCATGAAGCAATGCCGGTCTTTCATCCAGTCACCATTTCTCATTTGATCTACTTCAGCACTCATTCGTCCACCTTTTTCAACACACATTCCTCTTGTTGGGCATGCTGTCTGACAACAACTATATGTTCACTTCGAACTTGACAAGCTAAGTGATCAACTGTAACTACATCTCAAAATGTTGAATGTGGGAGTACCGATGTGCGCCTACTGAGTGCAGATTAGTTACGAGATTTGCATTTATAAAATGCAGTATCGGTTCAGTCCAATGCACAAGTATAATCTGGCAAATTGCAGTTGGTTAGCCAGTCTTTCTTGTTCACACAGTTAAACTTACAATATTGTATTTACTTCCATAATTATCTTGCTAAGACGATTGGATCACTATATCATCCGCAAGTCATACCAAACGAGGAATTCAATTTCGATGCCAGTAGCACTTTTACACAGCTATTACAATTAGCCAAACTTTATGAACTGGACTCAAGCTTCGCTCTTATTAAAACTCCCCAATAGTATACATGGTTGGATAGCATGTGAACAAGGTAATTTACAACGCTCAGCTCCTATAGTTTGGGCATATAGGTTGTATTTGAGATATCCTATATCGTTCAAATTGGTTATACTTTTAAAAAAGAATGGAACGAATACAACAATTTGCTGGTGATGGATGGAGGCTTCATCAACCATTTATAAGTTGCATTATATAAATGGCGGTAGTTTACTTATTCGCCTTTTCTCATTCGGTGTAGTGTTTGGCCTCTTTTAGTTTACGGGACTTGATGAACTTCCATTTTCTTAGGTATATCAACTGGTAAAACTCAAATGTTTGACGATTCAAAAGAATAGGTTCTGATTAACCACTGTTCCATTTCTAAAAATGAGGCAAAACAAGTGCACTGATATCCATACCGAACCACTTAATGATAATCTGAAAAATTCAACGATCTAAAGTAAAAACAGATACCGTTCACGTATCAGCACCTGTTTGATCGAGCTAAAGAACTGAGCCGATACCCACTGACTAGTTCATCAATTGTTTGGGCTAACGAAACACATTGAAACAAACGAGCCGAAAGTTATAGCATCGATCACCTGTTTTACCAAACTTATACAACGCGAAGACAATGAGCGATAGTATTCTGCCAAAGACATGGTCTTGTCATCAACCCTGCAAAAACCGGATCTCACGAACAAGACTGCGCAGACATGCATAATACTTACATGACTGGCAAACAAAATGAGACCGACAACACTTCACATTACAGTACTACTGCATCAGTGACCGTCAGTGTTCTTTCACGAGGATACCTTGGTAATTAGCCGCAAAATGCCATAAGCTGACAGGTACTTGCCGTTTCGGTTTTGAAGTCAATTGTTAAGTCTGATTGCTTGGAATGATCGATTGGATCGCCTGACGTTAAACTCGTGTGCAGTCTTTGGATCATTGTGATCGAAAGAATGCTTCCAACAACATACTGATAGAATTTAACTAGGGGTCGGTGCAACATTTTCCACCACCCGTATGTCAATTTGGTAGTAACAGATGAGGAAGAAGCCACAGGTGATTTCCGAGCCAAATGTGTTTAGGTATTTCTGAGATTCATCGATTAACATGCCACTCAAAATGAAAAGGTTTGAATCAGATGAAGATTAGTGAACACGGACAAATAAGATAGGGTAGTTAAACCAATGAACAATGTTCACCCAAGGCCAGGTGAACGATGGTTGTCGAAAAGCCTACACCAACAACGAGCTGTTTTATGCGGCCTGTTTATGGGGATAACCAGTCCACGCAACCTCTTATAACTGCAGCATGTCTAAACGAGTGCAGCGCGCTTGAAATCATTTTCACTCGCATATTTCCTCTGGACCGACAGCCTCAAATGATGCTCTCTATATTTTGTCAAACTGTGTGTAGATGATTGCCGCAGATTTCTGTACCAAGCAGTCTACATGAGCAGTCATTAATCGTACACAAGTTCTTAAAACTAAGTTACTCATAAGATGTCAGTAGTATAACCGTCATAATGTTCTGATGCTTTATGTTCGGCCACTCAAGCCTACTTTCAGAAGAGGAAAACGACCAACAGCTTTTGAGAGTTCTCTCTCGCTAATCGCTATTTTCGTTAATTAATCTTATTTTCAAAGGCGGCTATCGATCACAAACCACTATGCAACATTACATTCGGAAACGAATCAACAAAATGAACACACTTTCTCCCGGTAAGTACGCACGCCCATATGAGCAATTTTGTGTGCGATCATAATTGATTGTAGTACACAAACTTGACCAAAGTATAAGAAGGCAAATGCTGAATGAAGTACATTTAAGAGATGAGAACTGGTGACAGGAAAATTTTCCAGTCCAACGGAGACCACTTTCAAAATTCTATATGATTTCATAGGTGGTTGAATATTCAAGCAAAGCTTAGTATGATGAATGCAAATGCGATAGACTCTTTAGAAAGTAGCTTATTTGGATAGGAGTGCAAAAACATTTGGGTAATAACCCCAATCGATGTTTGACTTTGTACGATTGTGATATTTATAGAGGAGAATGGGGCAGTTCGACGTAAATAGCATTTACACTTGATGGTAGCTATTAGACTTGGATAGAAATCCCTCTCGGCTTTTTACAAAACGAAGCGGTGAACCGTAGTTTAGCTTCTGTTAGACCTCGTCAGTTGTGTAATTTTATATTGCAACCGGGCTTTGAAGTCGACTCCAGGTTTTTACTAGGCAGCTGTTCTGACCACCACACTGTAGGCTCAACTCATCATTATTGTAAACTATTGCTCAACAAGTTTAACAAGATCGGTTGCTTTGATCCGATTCAGACGTCTTATTCAAAGGGTTATCAGTTGTATTTTACTTTCAGTGCCTCTACTTCCCATAGAAACGATAGGGCAATTTGGGCATTACTTGCAAGCAAAAGTGGTTGATCTTTCAGATATGACATTTCGGGAGGGTCGAACCTGAGGTCAGTGACACACTAATAAAGTTGCCGATGTCCAACTCACGGTTACAACAGAATTATACACTATCGACAAGCTTTTATGAAGACCAAATTTAAGTACTGTACCTTTTCTCAAAAAAAAACTTGCTCGAAGGAATAGTTAAACACGCGAGCTGAAATCAAATGTGGGATATGTCTATTCTAATCAGTAAGCAGTTTATCGAACTTAGAAAAGTATACCGTGTTGCTCTATGATAGCATATTCACTGATGAAAAACAAACAATTCATTTTATTTTGAACATACTTTTCCAACACTTATGCTGTAAGTCTCATTTGTTTTATATGATGAGATCAGACTAAACAAATGAGGATAAAACAGGAAAGTGCAGTTCTGTTCTGACAACCCGCTAAACAAAATAAAGGAAAAATTTCACACCGTCAACGCCATTCGGATGAGGTGACGATTAGGCAGTTACTTGGGATAACCGCCAGTGGCGATGATATGCACTACTGACGAGCTCTAATGAGAGCGAAACTCGAGTCTAGTGCTTCTACTGTTCGAAAGAGGCCGACTGGAAAGTCTATGAGAATGCGACAGCTGCGATCAATAATGAGTGATGTTCAATTTGAAAATAACCGACTATGTCATGCATAATGCAAAATCCGCTGAATAGTAACCACCACAGTGCTGTCACTAGCACAGAATTCTATCCACATTTTCAGTCAAAGATATACACAAAAAGCGTACTCGAAGGTGATTCATGTTCATGCACAGAATGTTTTATCTTTTGTCCATTGGAGACAGTTGGCCAATTTGTACTAGTCTTTTCTGAACGTTTAGGGTCAACAGGCGCCTTCAGGTAGAGCACGCGAACTTCAACCATAATCATTTACTGTATCACAAGAGGAGAATAAATAGTGCTAGAATGCTTTTCACGTGTGTTAATCGTCAATAAAGTATACGAAATCATGGAACTAATTTCATAATTATGGTTACATGAAATTATTTCCAATTAAAAACCACACCATTTCCTATAATCTGGTGAATAACGTTGATGTTGAACGTGATTAACTGTCGAATTGTCGGTGTGATGAGACACGTCAGGATTCGAACACGAATAATTCGAAACAAGACACACTGATATATGTGTGACATTACGCAATTGAGCAAAAGGTTGGGAAGAGAAATTAGCGTCGGCTATTCAAGGCTGACCGAATAGGCTATGCATATAGCTGAAGCTCTTCACTTCTCACGTTTATGTTTAGGTGCACACGTTTCTCTGATTAAGAAAGAAAATGAAAGGTAATCATAATTTATACTGTTGACTGAGTTTACAGATCTAACGTGTACTACCCAGAACCTTGTGACATGCAACTGTATGTCATATAACAACCGACAGACCGAAACAGTACTGGTGTTCACCAAAATACAATTAGCTTGTCTGTACTGAAAATAAATGCTTACTTACGATTGCACTCAATGAAGAGAAGGAGTCAGCCACACATCACTCCCCACTGGTTGTACGATGTTATTCTGTCCTGTACATTGTTCTGTTCGAGTAAACCGTTGATCGCGTATATGTCGGAGGATTTGATCCTAATCTAATGTCGTCAAACCGTTCTACCGCTTGTACTGTCGGCGATCTAATGACTTGACGTATCACATATTCAGTATTTTTCAAGAGAATGAACAAACTTTCCGGTGGTGTTTTACTATTCAAAGTTCCTTCATTTCCTCCCATTCTTAGACAAGAAAATTTGTTTCATCATATACTGTAGTAAGTGTGATGGTAGGTGTGGACGTTTTTTGCGTTTCACGTACTTTATGTTGATCATGCTGGGAAACTTGGATCCCGGAATTGCTGGTAACTAGATCATGTGACCATGATGGAACATTTGGTTCCTAGCTCACATTTCCTACATACAAGAAGTTCAGTCTGTCGAATGTAATTGTCAATCAAATCGCTGTCTTCTCGGTTGCACTCAGGCGGCGAAGAGAGCCTTTGTGAACAATCTAATAGTTGGGTGGCAGAAAGCAAATAATCCATGAATCAACTTTTTGAACACTAGTTAGTGATGCCCAGTTCGATTAAGTTCATTGGTGATACATATCATTACCAAGCATGCAGTATCTTTATAATTAGTCTCTACCAAGAGAATACTCACTTGGTTACATATCAAACGCTGTCTTTCACCGAGTTCATTGCGACTATATATGTCTTCATACATTACCATTTGTGGTGGCCCAGATACACCATATCAATTTCTATATATATATATATATATATATATATATATATATATATCAATTCCTGTATACTATAGTCGTTCAACGCTTCATATCTGATCTATCATTCGACTGTTACGCATATCGTCAATGCAGTCGTACTTTCTGAGCCTATGGGATACAGTGTAACACATCTTCAAAGACCATATAACATCATTCATATTAATGCTGGTGGTCTCATCGTTATTTTCCATAAAAGATTTCTCAAAACAAATGCCGTTTATTCGTAAAGACAATATTGCCCGTTTTGCAAGATATTCACAATTACAGTAGGTAAGATCTTCTTCATAATAACTACCTCCGTACGAAGGCCAGCAGGTAGAGTGCAGTTGAATACAGTCATCGTTTCTGGTTGATATCATGAAGACCCGTTCTTAATGATAGACCGGAACTCAACCACCAAAACGAAGCCGATAGGATACTAGGAAATGCACCTTATGGAACTTGAGAAAGACAGTCTCATCTGTCCAACAAAAAGACAAATGTAATCGCTAGGGTCAGTATGAAACAGTTGATAAAGTTATGTACGGTTGTTTGTTAAAAATCATCTCGAACAGCATGCCTGTGAAAGACAGTTCGCCCAAAGAGGACTCGCTCAAAATCGTCAAAAAGCCACATAATGGAAAATATTTTACCAGTAGCGTTTGATCTATGATTGAATAATATTGCACTTGCAGGCCGCTTTGAATTTATCAAACGTGTACTTCACGACCCAAATTAACAAGTCAACAGTAGGGAGTAGATGATGGGTGAATGATTTGATGACTGTTCATACAACCTCAACATCAATGTCCTAAATGGGAAACAGACAATTTTACTGATATTGATCAATCGGTTGTATCGAAATTATTTTCCTTTCACCGAATTCAAGTTCTGAGTTCCAATCACCGGATGGCTGGAGTTATACTGGCGAACAAATTAAGCAGTAGAGGATAGTGTATAAAAGTAAACCGTGTATTTTTTCCACCAAAAGTCGGCAGTTACCAAGTTTTGAAAAAGCCTGGTATGTTGTATCTATTTTATCAAATATTGTCTGGAGAAATAATTCAGACACAGGTTAACGGATCTTAAATTTTAAGTGTAATATATTAAATACTGTCATCATACCATTTTTTGAACAGCATGGTCTAGATCCGTCATATTCTTCGTAAATATTTCCAGATAGTTGTCAGTAGCTCAGTGACTAGGATGAGGACACCAAACAAAGTTTGTTCAGTTGTGAATGATCCGAAGAATACTGTTCTATAGGTAACTAGTTTCAGTTTGAAATTTATGTTCTATTACTTAATAACGGAACGAATACAACTTGAATGATGGAGATATATTGTGAGTCGATTTTCAGAAAAGATCCACACATTAAAACTACCAATCAATGTAAAATAATTGAAAATTTCAAACTGACAAATGGACGTATGCAAAGCACTCATCAAGAGAAGCTTCATTTCTACAAATACATTTCTTTGAGAATCAACGAGGTTCGAGAAGAAACTCTTATGTCTGAGCTTAAAAGAATGAATGTATCAGCGGACAGTCGTGCGCAAACTTTTGGTAGTCATCTACTTTCCAGTAAAAGCTAACCCAAGATAATGAAAAAAGTTATTCCCTTTGAGACTAGTAGTTATAGAGGGATATACTGCGTGATGATAATAATAACAAGCATTTATATTACATCGCTAAATAGGTTTACTTAAAAATAAAACCTAACCAACTCTGGGCACCATTGCTATCTGTATGTTGTATGCTATTATTTGGCCGAACTCAATCAAGTGACCTGTTTTTCCTTAGGTGCGGATTATGTATGCTTCTTGTGTCATAAATGAGCCGATTTTTCAAAAGAATAAATGAAACAAATACAACTGAATTGCCCTAGTTGGGATTTTGTCTGTAACTCGTGACGAAATCAATCATCTAAGTTGAGGCACAACAATACTATGTTTCATGCACCACAAAGGACGTGTTTAATTCTCGTATACTCTCATCATCAGCAACTGAAGACCAATTAACATGGTGATTTTGAGGCGTGTGTCACTAATGAGTACCGAGAAATATGGAAAGGTGAGGGAATAGTCACCATTAGTAACAAATAAAGAGAACTATCACTTCAGCTTTGTGATTCATACCGGACTGAGAAAGATTTGTTTGCTCACTTCTCCGGTTGAATAGGAAATAACAGAAAAAGTTTCGGACCAGGGTCTAACAGAAGGTGTAAAAATATATTTAGAAAGATTCGAATAAAGATGTTAGATTCTTTCAGTTAGGATTTGTGATGCGAACTTTCCGCAACCTGTGTAACGATAAGAATCAATAGAACCAGCGAACTGTTTACGGGACATTCCATCATAACATCAGGGAGGCCTGAAAAATCTGGCAAAACCCAAAACCATTTGATAACATAATATGACAACGACTGGTAAACAACATATCCGACAAAATGGCACACACATGTAGATAAATCCGCTAAATTAGATATGTGGAATGCAGACGCATTTGCATTGTAAAACATGGGCTGAGGGTTTTCTTGTTTGAGTAAAATCATCAATAACATGGCGTGAGAAAGTCATAATGTTACTTGAAGTATCTTCTGGATTCTTGATAATTATACACGTGATAAGGCTTCGTTAAATTTAAATAAAGAGATGGACATTCACTAAGAAGATACTCACATCAGTTCTCTTTTCTAAGTGAAAACAAATTGCATTTGGTTTTGTCAAAGTAGAAACAGTGAGACTCGAAACAAATTGATAGTTTGAATAAACTGTCCAGCATTGCGAGTGAAGAAACGTGACTGTAGAGTGTTTCACTCTTAGCACCATGTTCAATGCATAACTGATTACGAAAATAGAATCGTGGACGGGTTTGGATAGTGAGAATAAAGACGCAGAGGAGACTGCACCCGGGAGAACGCCGGATTCAGTTATGATGGATGGTGAAAGTTGACAGCCGGATTGGGTAAATTGACTTCGATTCGCAAAAAAACACGTAAAAGCATTATGGTTGATATGTAAATGTTGGGGTAGTTTAGGGTTTGAAATATTACGTCAAAATTAATGCGTCTAAACGCATTAACCTAGTCTCAGATTGTCTATCAAACGATGACAAAACGGGGTTAATTAAACAAACTAGAGCATCTGGGGTTGACAATGAACGCAAAAAATCAAACTAACTCAAGATAGTAAGATTCTTTTGAGTCTCTGGTGGGGTAAAAATAAGCTTCTCGAAAGATTCCTGTGTTACAGAATGGAATGAAATCGGGTGATACTTGACTGTTCCTACCTTTATCGATTAGCGCATCGTATGGTGCCCTCTAGCGGTGGGCACTTTTGCACTGTGAGATACATTGGACGAGTAAATCAGCTAAATGTTGACATAAAACCTTTACGCAGTCCTTCAGATAACTTGGCTTTACTGGACATCAGGTTAATACGTCCTTCAAAAACAGTTGAGCCCTCTATGGGAGTAGAGGGATCAGCTGAGAACGAAAACCTTGCAGAAACAGGGATTGAAAATATTCGTTGTCCGTGGGCACCCTGTTACTCAAAACCGTCATGAAACTACTTAGATACGGGTCAATTTATGCCCAAATGGAAACCAGGTTCAGTCAAATCCTCAGAGACCAATATGTCTCAGACATCAGACAAACTTCCCTTCCATCTCTTTTCACAAAAGTCACAGAGAATTTTTATTGACGTTAGTCCGTGACGACTACGACGATTCGCATACATTACCAGCCAAGTGGGTGAAACCAGACGGTCTGATGATCACACCGACTGAGTCGCTTATGCCTGACAGGGCAGCAGATAAACGTGTGACAAACTACAGCCCTTTGGTCCTTCAGGTAGGATTTGGTGTAAGACTAACCCTATATTCGACAGAAACGGCAGTCTTTCGAGTTCTTCATCAAGGAACGGATATCTTGTGGTAAGGGTTTTGAAACCAAAGCCTTCTGCCCAGAACTCCAGTTGTTCTCATGCATCAGAGTGGATTTCGTCGTGATATCCCGGACCAAAATTAATAACGATAGCAAAATACAGAATTATTAATTCTGCATTGGCTTTTATTCAAGGTGAAACTGACCATGTTTTCTATTACAGCCAGTATGGTAGAAGAGTTGAAACACGCTACCACTAACCACTCTCCTAGTGACCGCCCCAGAAAAATTCCAGAACAGCTGTTACTCATATAAAAATTCAGTCACATGATATTCAACATTTCCAAAGAACCTTCATGATTTTTGCTCTTTTTAGAGCTTATCAGTAGTGCACATCCGTGCGATGATCAGGATTTGAACTCCCACCTCGTTTTGATGATGCAGTGTTGCTGATTTTTGCGCCAGTGACTTCAAGCTGAGTATGACTGGAACGCAGAAGCTGAATGAAATTCGCATACGAGTAGCGCACAGTTTGCCCAATTCATCATTAACAATCCGATCTTCGACTGGAGCCAGACCATTGATTGACACTACGTGCCCTTCCGTAACAAGGGTTCAACTAGAAAAGCTACGAAAACATGTCAAAAGCATAGGAACTGCACATCAGAACTCCGGTACCCTACCACCTTACTGTGTATTCGGTGTCACCCAAATCTTCTAAGGTATAGACTTCCATGGTCATCCTGAACCACCAAAACTGCGTTCAAGAGGGCTGCTAGTAAGCATCGTAACTGCGTTACTGACGATCTGCATAACAAATTACTAATTATGTGGCGATTCATCTGAGAATAGTCCGAGTCTAACCAACAAAAGTAAACGTTAGTAACTAGCGAACTATCAACAAAACTGTGGACCTCAATCATATGTCACAGAGAGCATAACAGTAATCTCGTATTCACATTGGCTAATTCCTGATTATTAACCTCAACACAATTATTCAAGGAATCGGTTTAATGTCGGTAGTTTTCTGTACTCCTTGTTTGCCTCGGAGTTGACCATAACATTGGGAAAATGCTGTTTCCCAATCTCATGTGACACATATTAGAGTGAAGTAGGACTCAGTAGTAATTATTTTTTAAAAAATTAGTGAATATTTTACAGGTATGCCAGAGTGCGATATATGGAAATAGCGAATGTTTTTCGTCAATACGCACAAATATCTACAATATTTCTGACAAACTATATTACCACTGATGAAATGAGAGCTCTATAACTAATGTGTGTGGTCAATATCGATTGTGCTATATTTCGAAATACTAAGTTTTCTTACAATCTGTGTTATAGGTTCAGAAACAGCAAACTATCGAGCAAGGCTTGCTTTCTCTGTTAAACAGATTAATTACAGCTCAATATATCTGAAGAGAGTATTCAAAGTGAGTAAGAAAATAGGGTAACAACGACTACCGGTTGCAAGTTCGTTAGCAGATACGCGTTCAATATTCCAAATTGGGAGTTCCATTGTTTGTGGACCAGATGGGGGGTTGGGGTCCACACAAACTTCTTATGAGCGCTGAAGTCAGGGTTGAGCAATCGATCCTTAATCAGCTCGGCAGTGGTCAATATTCGATATCTCACCACTTTTTTATCGATTTCTTAGCATTCGGTGAGTCATCTAAAGCGCACCTTTTTCACTGACAGGGTGATTAGAATCGACTAAATTATTGGCGGTCGCGATTGAAAACGTTTTACTCAAATCAGCGTTCAGTCACACAGGATGTTGTTAGCGCATTCTAACATGTAGTACGATCGATATACGATTCTAAACATAAGCAAATAAATGAGTACACACAACAGCTAGTTGTATAACATGGAAGCTTATCTTTGAGTTATAACATAATAATGGATGTTGAACGGCAACTGGCGCACAGTTGAATCACAAAGAAGGTTGCTTCGACTGACTTTTCGAGCTTTCTTGCAATAACTTCGGCCACAGGATCTCCCTTCAGAGAGAGACTAAATGTGAATCTCTTGTTCACAGAAAGAAAGTTAATTTTCAACTCTACCAATTGCATTGCACTGAGTAGCTGTTCTACTTGAACACTCCCTGTGGAAACCGAACTCAGTTTGCAAAGTGGCAATGATACAAGTTTGTAACGTCCAATCCATCAGACATCGCATTTTGATTTAACAGAATGGAACTGTCAAAGTGAATGTGTACAGCATTCGACGGACTGGACCAACTTCTCTTCTTACTGCACTGACACTAGGAAAGTTTAACTGACCGCTATTATCTGATTCCTTGGTGAACTTAATACTTGTAGGGTCTGAGGTAAAAACTGATGTAATACTGCTCTTTGATGACACATCATCTACGCAGTACCTGCGAAGTTTAAATTCTGCCACGACTACGCTCAATTGCTTAGTCTACAAACTGCTCAGGAAAACGTCGGCTAAGAAGGGATCCAGAAAAGAACCTGTTGGCACTCCATCTCTGCATCACTATATTTCATTGTTCAACAGAAAGCAATCCATTAGAGCTTGTCTGTAGTACATATCCTTGCTACGGCCGGGATCTGAACTCCGGCTACTCTTTCACGAGGAATCCGTGTTGACCACTGTGCCATTGACCTCACATTGGGCACGACTGAATTATCATATGTGAACGCCCAACCACGTTCGCTTGTGAGTAATGATCAGGTTGAATAGTCATTCCTGTTGATGCATCTTGCAGAAGAATGTTACGAGACCAGATCACTCGTTATAAGTGTTCGTAGCCATGAGCCATATCAAACAATGAACTAGATAATGTGTTGATGGCACCGACACTAACGTTGCTGAGTTGAAACCGCTGACCATGTCGGATGTTTCATGTCAGGCGTTGATCGAATGAACACGGTTGCTTACATAGTTCACATTAACCTTTGAAATATGGATCAAGTGAGTATCCACGTCGGGATAGG